>BMAF01000003.1:3050375-3087829 GCA_014132575.2 Gasterosteus nipponicus
GTATTGCTTCGTTCAGTTACGTATTGCTGGAATATTTATTAAGTGATTGAGCTCTACAGTCTGATACAATCAGACACACAGGCCTGAGATCGGCTCATCATTTGTGATTCATTAAGGGAGAGGGTCCTTTTATTTACAAGGTTAACGCCGCGAACTGTTGAGCAGGAGGAGGAGAACATGCACAAGTCATGCAGGCCTTATACCTTTAATTCTTGGGGGGGTTGAAACATGCGCCATTGGGCATGAGACTAACTGATTGACTGTTTTGTCTTTCTGTTGATGCAGAAGTCTGATGTGTAACTTTTTATTAATTAACCCATGAAAGTGAAGCACAACGCGCTCGGCTGATGACGATGCTAAAGATTGCAAAACCAAATGAGTGTTTTTAAGCATCACTCCGGTGATTGGCTTCCTGGTCTGTGGAAGGAGGCACAGGAAGCAGCTCTGTGTGGCGTCAGATCAGTCTCAATAATTGCAAATGCACACAGAAGGACTTGTAAATACATTTGACTCACAAATGCATGCAGCTGTTGTCTTTTTCACTCATGGTTTGATATACAATTCACGTTTTAATTAATATGCTTAAACAATCAAGCTATTCCAAGCAAATGTTGTGTGAAGTTAGTCAAAATGATAGCGACTAACTTAACTCAGTTCCCTCCTCCCCTCTGGGAGGCACTACAGGGCTCTCTGTTCCCGGACCAGCAGCTTCTTCGCTGCTGAACTCTGCCCCACGGTGACAGCCAAATTTGTGTAGTTTGGTGTTTAAAATAACAGTAACAATTAAACAACAGTGTCTAAAATATACACTTTCTAAAGTACTCATTACTTTTAAGATGTAGTCTTTAGAAGAAAAACAAACATTCATTAAAAACAACATTCATTAATCTCCATTAATTGAGATTAAAAGTGCGATTAATGAATCAATTTTTTAAAATCTATTGACAGCCTTAATATATATATATATATATATATATATATATATATATATATATAAAACGCTGATTGGCCAAGGCTCATTACGTCACATCAAAGATGCTTTATTGGGAAGATCAAGACATCAACTTTCCTCCTTGTTTCACTCCAATCTCAGAAAAGCTGACTGACCAGTTGACCCCCCACAAAATAAATATATTAAATATTGATAAATATATCAATCATAATACAATATATTATTATTATTGCCGCAATGCTATAATTAGTTCATAACTTTCTATAATGTGTCATGTCATAAAGTAATGTACTGTGAGCAACGTTAACACGTAGTAATAACTGAAATAATTAACTTGAAGTTACTGAGTCTGATTTCAGAAGAGAAATCAGTGAAGAGTGAAAGTTTTCACACAAAAATGACGTCCTGTGTGTCTCTTTTCTCTCCTTTTACACAAGTCTTACCTTCACTTCCTGTGTGTGTGTCTGCGTGTATTTTCTAGAGATCTTCTCGATGTTGAAACAACATTATATTTGTGGTTTGTGGCCACAGTTGATAATACATATAAGAAACAACATATCAGGCACAAATAGGAAAAGATTGAACTTTTATTTAGTTAGGAAGCACTTTGCCCTGTAGCTGTTGCAACACGCTTCTCAATGGTTAAAGATTCCATGTTTTTTAAAGGAAGGTGGGACATCTTTAATGACACACTCCCATCTTTAAGAATCAGGGCCAATTAAAGGCTGTTATTCACATTTGTGGTTATTCATTAAAGACAGCTTTTGCTTCCCTCTTTGCTGCTTCACTTGGTGTGTCTGCTTCCTTAGCGGCATCCTATCCTTTAAAACTTCCCTTGATTGCTTCTCCTCAGGCCATCATTGAGCCTGCTGGTATTCCAGCTGCTCCTGCTGCTGAAACTCTTTGGACTTTTTCTTGAGACAGGGATAGCTGTAAAACTTTGATACCTCCTACAACCACCAGGACGCCGCAAGAAAAGAGAAAAGAACTCCTAACAAAACACCTGTTGCAATACTCGCCAAATCAAAGCATTTGTTGTGTTCAAAAATGAAGAAACTCGACGTTCGAATATAAAAAGGTATTTGATAAAGAGTTTCAGAATAATAGCTTTATCCTAGTCTACAATAAATGCATTTTATTAATTACTTTCATTTATGAACCGGGTTGTCAGTTTGTTCATAAGATTCCACACTGTCCAAATACTCTCTTTTTAGCCTCCTCTCTGATCTCCTCCTCTTGTCTCAGTTTCTCCACAGCTTGTAGCATCTCGTTGGTGAAGCAGCTTCCCTTGTTTGCCTCAATCATGTGATCGATGGTCTTCATCAGCTGCTTCACTTGGAACTGGTTGCTCCTGTAATCATCCAGCTGGTTGTTCTTCCAGTATTTGTTATCAACGACGTGGCAGCGGCCTCCACACTTCTTTATCAGATCACTCACAAGATGATTGTTGTGGAAATATTGCTCAATGGTCTGTCCTTCCTCCAGCTGGTCACCATGAGTAAAGAGGACTGTTGCATACTTGAAAGCTTCTTCAGAGAAGAATTGGTTGATTTTATTGATCACTTCCTGCTCCTGATCTGTGAATCTCTCCACCTTAAACACTATGAGAAAAGCATGAGGCCCAGGAGAGCACTCTGTGATGCACTTCACTATTTCAGCCTTCAGCTCCTCATCAGATCGACACGTGTCGAATAAACCAGGAGTGTCGATCAAGGTGACGTCTCTTCCATCAACACGTCTGGTTTCTGATCGACATTCACTTGTTTCAATGTTGACAGTGTCACCGATCTTGAACACGTTCTCTCCTAATATGTTGTTACCCAGGCTGCTTTTACCAACTGTTGTTTTTCCCAACATTACAATTCTCATCTCTGAAAGAGAATAATGTCCATCAATTATATTGTACATTTTCCTTTTGTCTGTTCTCATATATGATACAAATGAGCTCAATTACAATAAATATTGTTATTGGTTAAACGTTACAATAAAAATTGAAAGTAGTTCGTACTTTACTTTAAAACAGTCATTATCAGAGAATAATGTAACAAAAACATAACCATAAAAATACAGAATCAGCTGTAACAGCACTGAACACAAGATACAGTGAAAGAAATGAACTTACCGTCCATGTCGTCGAGGGTGAAGTGACAGTAGAGCGACAGTTGGACGGAGCAGACTGAGTCTGAAAGTGTTTCCTGAATCTTCTTCTTCAAGTACGTTTTTCACCACAACACGTTTGTTACTTCCTCCTTTCACATGATCTCCCCTCAGTCCTCATGAGGTTCCCTTTTTAAAAGGAACTAATTCAACTAAAGCAATTTATGTTCTGTACTGTTCACCAAGCACAGCTTCAACTTGTTATCTATCTAACAGTTACACAAAACAAACCTGTTATTCAGGACATGGACTCTCTTCTTGTTTACAGTAAAGAGGGATTATTAGAATGAGAGTTCCCTGAACCCTCCCCATCCACACGAAACCTGCTTTGATTTCTTTTCTTGTCTGTATGCAGCTGGTTTCATTTCCTGACTGAATAGAAGCGACAGAGAGAAACAAAGACACAGTCGTGTTCATCGCTGCATTAAAAACACTAATAAGGAGAATAAATATGAAACAGAAGGGAAGATCTCATTTGGGATTCTACAGTCAGTCACGTGACGCTTCTCTGTGAAGCCCTTCGACCTCCTGACCTCTTTGTCTGCAAGCGCCGGCGCTCCTTCCTCTCCCCGCGCCCCCTCAGGCGCTGACAAACACCAGTTCCGCTGCCGCGTACTGTCTGTCGAACTGGAACACGGGCCAGAGGATGGTCGCCGTCAAGTACATGACCGCCGCCAGGAGGCCGTAGGCCGACAGGAACTTGGAGAAGGGGACGGGGAGGCGGCCGGTGCACTCGCCCACGCACAGCACCACCACGGCCATGGAGAGGATGAAGCAGATGCAGTACACCGCCATGCACCACTTGAGGGCCGCGTGCCGGTCGTAGGTCACGGGGTCGCTGACCAGGAGGAAGATGATGCACGCCACGGAGGTCTGGCACACCTTCAGCAGGCCCGGGGCCGTGGCCATGTAACCGGCCACCTCCCCCATGTAGGCCACCGCCGCCAGGCACGAGAAGACGTGGCGGCGATGCGATGGTCGCGGGCCTCGATGTGGAAGTTGGTCCAGGACACGGGGGCCCGGGCCTGCAGGCCGAACAGCTCCACCAGCAGCACCAGCAGGGTGCAGGCGAAGCCGAACGCCCAGCAGAAGGTCGCGTGTCGACGATGGTCACGTATTCCACTGAAAGTCAATTAGAGAAGAGAATCACTATGAATGTGAAGTTTGTTGTTTTTATGATAAAACTATTTTCCGGCTCTCTTATTAATTGTATTAGTTGTATTACAGCGGTTCCCAAACTCGAGAATGCCGCGGCCTAATTTGAAATCTGAAAATCTTCCGCGGCCCACCGAAACCTTTAATCACAACTCTGATCAAAACATAATGATTAAATGACCTTAAGAATTTAACCAAAATCAAACATCGGCGAGCAAAAGTCCGTCTCGAGCGAGATATTTGCTCGCTTGCGAAACGTGAACTTCGTTGCTCGCGAGGAGAATCTCTGCTCGCGCTCAAAGGAGTTTTCTGCGCGCTTGCTGAGCGCTGAGCTGCTGATTGGATCTCGGCGGACCATCTGAGAGGCGGAGGAACGTGAGAGCGACGTGATCAGTTTACCCACCTCTAATTTTACCACTACAGCACTGCTTATGAGTGTGTGTGTGGGGGGACACTCTACTAAATTGACTCGATTTGCTCAAATAACATTTTCCACTGGTTTCATTTGATTTGTCGTTTGTAGTTGTGACATTGAAATGCACAGGAAACCAACTATTCTTCAACTAAAAGATGTAAAAAACGGGGAAGTGCCACTGAAATAAAAATCAAACCTAAGAACACAAACATGATAAAGTTATCGATGCACACATACACTGGTTCCTTGACGTGACAGTTCTTGGGATCTCTGCCGCTCTGCGTATTTTCCCTTGATCTTCCATAAACGGAGAAGTTCCTGCTCTGTCCCCTCCCCATCACTCTCAACCATTGTTCCCATGAAGTCCAAAAGATCTCGCATCATCTGACATGCTTCTTCAACGTCCCCATCCTGTTCATTAGCATCCAGTTTCTTCTCTACTAACTTGATCAGTGCTCGTCGACTTCTATTGTTTATGGTCTCGTCCTCTTCCTCGATACAGTCAAGGTGTATGCAGACTTTTACTACCTGGTCCCAGCTTAGTTTGGTCAGAGTTGAGCTGGTTCTGTCCAGAAGCGCCTCAAATTCCATGGTGACACTGCAGTTCAGTTGGTGTTGTTATTTTTCTAGGTTCTTCTTGGGGGAAAGATGGAAATGCTGCTCGAAGACACCTTCCTCCTGGCTAGCTCGCCAAATATGTGGTGTGTCAGAAGAAGAAGAACAGCAGCAGACACCTTAAATACATATAAAAGTAAACCGTTTTAATGGTGGTCTGTGCAACGACAGTCTCTGTCAGCCGTTCTTCTTCTTCTTTCCCACGGAAGCGCATGTACGATGCACAGACACCACCCCTAGTGGTGAGATGGTGACATCTGCTGGTCATCTTTGACCCTACACAATTAAACATTACAGCAGGGTCGGACGACCGAAAACAATGGTTATGAAGCAACTTAAAAATAAATCTAAATTAAAAATCTATATTATATTCTCAATGGGGCTGCCACGTTAGAAACGTTTTTGCAAAACCTAAGGTAGTACCCAGCCATCCCAAGAAACCGTTGTAACCGTTGTAACTCCCGCCTAGTGGTTGGCACAGGAAATGCAGCAATTGCTGTGATCTTTGCATCCGCACGACACACCTGGCCTCGACCAACTTGCTGACCAAGACACAAAGGAACCTCTCCAAAATTCACATTTAGAGAGCTTGAGAGTCAGCGACGCACCAGCTAGATGTTTGAAAACGTCCCTCAAGGTAGCCATGTGAGAGTTCCAATCATCAGAGTATACAACGATGTCATCCAAGTATGCCTTACAGCGTGGAACCTCTCGCAAAACCTTGTCTCTGAAAGGTAGCAGGCGCATTTCAGAGTCTAAAGGGCGTTACTGTATACTGAAGAAAATTGTTTGGGGTGAAAAAAGCTGAGATCTCCGAGGCACGTGGTGTTAACGGAACCTGCCAGTAACCTTTAAACATGTCAGGTTTACTAATACAGTCTTCAATAAGAGGCAAAGGATGAATGATCAGGGACAGTCACAGAGTTCACCTTACGAAAGTCAATGCAGAACCTTGGACTGCCGTCCAGGACACATGGTGAGCTCCATGAACTGGAGCTGGGAACAGCTTGTTCCACAAGATAGTCCACCTCCTTCCTCATGCATTCCCTCTTTGCAGGATTAACCCGATTAGCATGATGTTTGATGGGCTTTGGCTTGGTTAAGACAATGTCATGCATAATGACAGAGGTTTGAGAGGGTATACCACTAAATAAGCATGGGAAGCCAGATTTTAAGTTCTCCACATCACCACAATGATAATCAGGGAGGTGGGACAAAAAGTGAGACAAATCCGAAAGTAGCTCAGTGTTCTTCAGTCTTACCCCCTGTGGGGTGGCACGACGCATAACCAGCCCATCCTCTTCATCGGAGCTCGCTGTTGAGAAAGCAGATACCACTGACACATTTTTTATCTCGGGAACTCCTGACGTTCCACTTCCATTTTCTGCTGCAAAATGTGACCTCATTATATTCACGTGAAACAATCTGTTTCTGCGTCTGCGATCAGTTTGAATGATGAAGTTAGTGTCACTGATTTTCTTAGGGTGAAGTGACAGTAGAGCGACAGTTGGACGTAGCAGACTGAGTCTGAAAGTGTTTCCTGAATCTTGTTCTCGGAGTACGTTTTTCACAACAACACCTTTTGTTACTTCCTCCTTTAGACGTGATCTCCCCTCAGTCCTCATGAGGTTCCCTTTTTAAAAGGAACTAATTCAACTAAAGCAATTTATGTTCTGTACTGTTCACCAACTTGTTATCCATCTAGCAGTTGCACAAAAACATTCAGGACATCAAGTCTCTTTTTACTTGTTTATTAGAATGACAGTTCCCTGAACACCCCCAAACACGCCTGCGATTCCTTTCCTTGTCTATTTCTTTTGCAGCTGATTTAATTTCCTGACTGAATAGAAGCGACAGAGAGAAAAAAAGACGCGGTCGTGTTCATCGCTGCATCAAAAACACTTTCATCAGGTGCTTAAAAAAAGGAACTCATAAACTTTACATTATTTCAAATGCTTCAACACTGATTCTCTATCAGGATGAAAAGAGAAAGTATTTTGTGAACACTGGGAATGAGGAAGACACTTGTAAATGACGAGGTACAACATGTAAACCACCCGTTTGACCCCTTTACTGAAGATGTGCAGAACACTGGCTGTGATACTGTAATAAGGAGAATAAATATGAAACAAAAGGGAAAACAGGGCAGGAAGAGAACATCCAGGGCGCCTCAATGTCTTAATGTGAGATACAATTTAACGCGTGTCCTTGTGTTCCAGTGTGACGACTTCATGGATTCTAACTGACACTGACGGACGCCTTCCACGTCCTTCCTGTTGTTCTGGTGTTTTTCACAGGTCCGTTCACGATGGAGGTGAAACCCTGCAGACACACACACAGACACCGTCAGTGACTTTGGGACTTTTCTTTCCTCCATCGACAGCAGATCTCATTTGGGATTCTACAATCAGTCACGTGACGCTTCTCTGTGAAGCCCTTCGACCTCCTGACCTCTTTGTCTGCAAGCGCCGGCGCTCCTTCCTCTCCCCGCGCCCCCTCAGGCGCTGACAAACACCAGTCGGGCGGTGTAGGCCAGGTCGGCGAGGTAGAGCAGCAAGTTGAGGGCGGTGAGCACCGCCGCCGCGATCGTTTTGGAGGGCGCCCGGCCGCTTCCCGCGTACTGTCTGTCGAACTGGAACACGGGCCAGAGGATGGTCGCCGTCAAGTACATGACCGCCGCCAGGAGGCCGTAGGCCGACAGGAACTTGGAGAAGGGGACGGGGAGGCGGCCGGTGCACTCGCCCACGCACAGCACCACCACGGCCATGGAGAGGATGAAGCAGATGCAGTACACCGCCATGCACCACTTGAGGGCCGCGTGCTGGTCGTAGGTCACGGGGTCGCTGACCAGGAGGAAGATGATGCACGCCACGGAGGTCTGGCACACCTTCAGCAGGCCCGGGGCCGTGGCCATGTAACCGGCCACCTCCCCCGGCCTCGCTTTGGTCAGGCTCACCTCCCCCATGTAGGCCACCGTCGCCAGGCACGAGAAGACGGTGGCGGCGATGCGATGGTCGCGGGCCTCGCCGGAAGAGTTCTGGTACTTGAGGAAAAAGAGCGGGAAGATGACGGAGGCGGAGAGGCAGAGGAGGCAGGCGTAGCAGGCGACGGTGATGGGGAAGTTGGTCCAGGACACGGGGGCCCGGGCCTGCAGGCCGAACAGCTCCACCAGCAGCACCAGCAGGGTGCAGGCGAAGCCGAACGCCCAGCAGAAGATGCACCAGTCGCCGGCGCCCCCGTGGCCCAGCCAGGCCCCGTGCGCCGTCACGCTGAACGCCACGCAGGTGAACAGCAGGGCGGCCACGCGCACCCACAGCAGCTGGGAGGTGGGCAGCACGATCAGCGGCATCGTGGGACGCTGAGTCGGGAGCCGGCGAGAGGAGTCACTGACGGGAGGTCACGTATTCCGCTGAAAGTCAATTAGAGAAGAGAATCACTATGAATGCGAAGTCTGTCTTCATTGATAAAACTGTTTTTCTGCTGCCTTATTAATGCTGTATGAAATAACTCATCTGAGAGGCGGAGGAACGTGATCAGGCTGGGGGAAGGTGCCTACAGATCAGGCGACCTGCCGTTGGGATGATGGGAACATGGCGATATTCAGGGGCATTGGCCAGATGACCCGTTCCAGGCTTTATGCGCTAAACGGGTTTAAACATGCGCCATCGGGTAGCAGAGTAACTGATAACTGTTTCGTCTTTCTGTTTATGCACATCTGTTGATGCAGATGTGTGGGACTTTTTATAAAGTGGAGCACAACCACATGAAAGTGCTGACGACGATTCTGAAGATTTCGCAAGCAAATGAGTGTTTTTAAGCATCCACTCTGCTTCCTGTTCCGTGGAAGGAGGCTCAGGAAGCTGCTCTGAGGTAACGGCGCGTCTGCAGGAAGACAACCCAGCGAACAAAAATGAACCCGATTAGAAATGAAGCCCGTTGTTAGAGTTACACACACACAAGATAAAAATGTGGACACTGGGATGTGACTGACAGATGTTCGGTTAATAACTGAGCTCAAACTGTGTGAGCCCCACCTCACCCCTCACCCCACCTCACCCCTCGCAGGCAGGAAACAGACCTCGGTTTTCCCTTTCTGAGGTTTGGTGGTAGAGGTTTGTATATCACCGCGCGTGCGTTTTGGATGAGACCAGAGAGAAAGCCTCTAAAACATCAAACCCGCGCGCCTGGAACATCTGTGTCAAAAGTCAAATGCAGACTTTGAAAAAAAAAAAAAAAACGGAGGGTTTTTCCGCCCCAGACGGCGGACACGCCGCACCCAGCGGCCTGTGGTCCTACTCCCAGAGGATAGACCGCGACCATCCACGTGCACGAGAAAGAACAACAACAACAACAACAACAACACGGGAAGCCAGTAGGAGGTTGAAGCTCGATCTTACCTTATTTTTAAGTCGCAAGCTCAAAGTTCCCGTGAAAGCCGTGCGCGCTTTTGGAGATGCGCGTCCCCGCTCTGCTCATCCCTCTGCAGAGAGAGAGAGAGCAGCGCACGCCCCGCGCGCGCCTTATTTGGTAAAGCGTTGAATCCGATGCCCGAGCGATTGCTCATTTCAAGTGATTCACATTCCGTCAGCCACAGAAATAAACTGAAACTGTGCCCCAACCCCCCCTCAGGAATGCAGTTCACACGGAGACGGGAAATAGAAGCAACAAGAAACTTACATCCGCTACAATGCAAATCAATAACAGTCACAAAAGTGATCATAAAACATCTTTCAGTCCAATCACACTTCATACAATGCAATAAGTACGGTGTGTTTCAAATGCTTTGTGCTGAAAAACAATATGATACCTTTTTTTCTGTGGCCCAACACGTTATTATATTATTGCTTTCTCTAGAGTACATAAACCGCAATACGGTGGTTGATGCAAAACCAAAAAAACCATACAAAAAGTCATACATTTACTTGACTAATACGCATTTGTACGATGCAGTATCTCCCATGTCAGTTTACGGATGAAGTACCACAGTCCGTCCAGCCGGGGGCGCCGTTGTGCTCGGTATGATCTTTGAGAACATGGTGGTGTATCAGCAGCCAGTCCAGACAGCAGGATAACAACACAGCAGAGATCACTATTTACAAGAACTGGGATTTTTATAAAGGCATTAAGTACATGCAGCGATAACATTCGAGTCTTCCGGCTCACTAAGAGAGAGAGAGACGCCAATCCGATTGTACCACCCGGACTTGTTTTGTCGTACAAGAAAAAGACCCGAGGTGGAGTTTTACTGAAATCGTACTGCTTTTTCAGCTAGCGTTAGCCGGCTAACGTGCAGCGTTGGTGCTTGAATTTGCACGAAAACGGGACTGGAGGATCCATCGAGCTGGGATTTCCACGAGCATCCACCATCTCGACCACCACAACCCCCCCACATGTCCGCATGCAGTTAAAAGTCATGCGGGCGTCTCGTCTAGCAGACATAGCCGGTTAGCTAGCTAGCTAGCTCCGAGGGGAGCGACCCCTTGCCGCATCCGAGAGCCGAACCCACGGTGCTTTCGGTCGGCCCGGGGCTCAACGCGATGCCGCGGGTTGAAATCGGCCCAACCATAGAACTAGCCCCGGGAAGCTAACGCTAGCTGCGCATTGCAGGCCGCTTCAGATGGTCCTTCTCACCCACTTAAATCAGCTAATTGGATAAATCACGACTCCCCAAAACCGAGAAACTCGCGTTTGACCCTAAATAGAGAAACACCCTTTCGCTTTCGTTTTCTTCTTTTAAAGCCCCGGCGGGGGACTAGCTAATGCCGGCTAACTAATCTGTTAATTAGCTAGCTAACGTCGGTTCGTTGTTTACAGCGCGCAACGTTAATTAAATGACAAGTTAACGAGGCCTTAGAGACGTGAGCGGTTCGCTTGTTTTGTCCGTTACGTTTATTATCTTTATTTGTTACCGTCAAATTGGGAGAACTTTTATTTCACCTATGGAGCCGTGTAATCAGCACAGGTAGAGAATCACTACGTGGTGAAATATAACTGTTAACACGATCTTCCCCCAGATAAGATCGGTGCGACATTGGAGCGGCGCGAGGCTCCGGTGGGATTATCGAGCCTCATCACAGCTGGTGAAATCCAACACATGTAAACACGGAGGAGCGCGCGTGTGTGTGTGTGTGTGTGTGTGTGTTTTGACTCGTCTCATCGGGTCGATCCGCATCACGAATCGACACCGATGCCGCGCTGCCACCTGCGCGTCGGCCGCGCGCCTTAGCGCACTTTGCGTGGAAACGCATGCGCCCGCACACCGGGCATTCGCGCGGACGTTGCGCCCCCGCACGGGAGTCGCTGACCTCCGGGAGCATTGCGAGACTTCTCAGCCGTGATTGATGACAGACGTGTCCTCTCATCCGCTGTATTACTGCATTTATCTCTAACCACTAGTGGCGACACAGAGGAGATCATAGTGTTAGTGTTTTATTTTATTTTTATATCTGTGATCCTGCTGACTCCTAACTGGAGCCGCTGGGGAGTCGGGTGGGAACATGAGGAGCTCTCCCGGTAGCTGGAAGATCTGATCGGAAGCACGACGGCACCGGGCCCCATCGCGTGGGCTGCGATCTGAAGAGGAACGAGATGATGATGATGGTGGTGGTGGTGGTGATGATGATGGGGATGATGATAAAAGAGGCCCAGTGACAGCGTTGACCCCCACCCCCCTCCTCCTCCTCCTCCTCCTCCTCCAGCAGCAGGAAGCAGAGGAGAGCCTTCGGGGCTGCAGACATGAGTCTCCGCCAGCCCACCTCCACGCTGGACAGGTACGAGCCGCACACGCGAACCGCTCCTGTGATTTTGAGGATTCACCTCCGCGTCGAGCGAAGGAGGCTTTGCTGATCCCAGATCGGCCCGCTGGCGCGTCTTTAAGCGACTCGGGTCCGGCGCGGCACTCCGGAAGAACGAGTCAGACGAGGCTGACAGGTGATCGCTCGCCGGCACAAGGAAAAGCAGAGCAGACCAGTGAATGCGAAACAGTAGCAGCAGCACACTGAGGAACAGGAAGCGCGACCCCCCCGCCATCATTTCATGATAGTAAATCATTTTACATGTTGAAAAAAAGTCAATTTATTCGGAGGTTGGAGATTTAAGTTTGTTGACGGAACGAAAAGAAAGCGGAACTGAACATTGATAGCACGGTGCAGCACCCGGAGGAGGTTCAGCGCGCACAGGCTGGAGTTACTGCGTTCAGGTTCAGGTTGAAGAAAGGCTTAATGTTCGAAAGTAACGGCTTTATGAACTACTTAACGTTAGTGTTGTGTGTTTGTGTTAGTTTGTCGGTCGAACAACTCGCGCTGAAGAGAAAGCAACTTAGAAAAGACCAAAGTAGTTAACCGGGGGTTGTTGTTGGGCAACTTTTAAGTGTTTTGTTGCCATAAACTCGCATTTTGCCAAACTAGAAAAAGTTCGTTATAGAAATGCCACCACTTTGCTTATGTACGGTTTTAGATCACATGGAATATACTATATTTAGTCTTTTGTCGCATGGGACTACGGAAATATGACGCAGCGTGTTGCATAAACCGTAGATCCTCATGCAGAAAGAAAGAAGAATTAAAGAATCAAACTCACTGTTCAGCCAATGTGATCCACAGCACATTTCCACTAAATGAAACCTGACGTTAACGTGCAGAAAATGTCTCAGAGAGAGAAGAATGTCACAACGCCACAAATGAAATAATGTTTTTTTGTCTTTTCTAAAAAGTAAAAATAAAGCTGCATAGTCACACACTTGCATTTGGCTTCTATGCGAGCACCTTCTTTTCATTATGACCCGTTAACCCACTTATATTTTTACGTTATGTGTCACCCTAGCAAGAGCATTAAAATTGCAACATCGAGCATCTTTAGTAAATCACAGCGACTCCCAAAACTCTTCACATTCAGGGAGACGGAAACACCGACAGTTTCGTCTCGAGTGCAACCACAAAGATTACACGAGCATGTCATAAGGCTGGACTTTGTGTACTTGGTACTCGCCCAACTTGATAACAGTGTTCCATCTCCAAAGCCAGATGTTTGCGTGCAGCCGTCACAAAGGGAGGCGAGTAGAAGAAAGACCAGCTCGCTTAATCAGATGACCGGTTTGAACGTTTGTGCCATTTCGTTAAGTCGCGGCCCGCATGCGATGTGCTGCAAAGATAACACACACACACACAAACACACACACACACTCTGCGCCGGCGTTTGAAAGGAAAGTGAAAACAACGTCTAGTCAACGACGTCGGCGGTATTGAGACACGTCGTGTGTTTGGATCGGACGTGCTGCTTGGAAGTCGCGTGTCCACGGCCTGTAGGAGGGTGACTGGGGGGCGTGACGGGAGACTCTTCTTCTCTGTGGCCTTCATGCTGATTTTCTCGTCTCTCTCTCTTCTCCCCCTTTTTATCTGCCTCCCCCCCTTCTGTCATGCTTCGCCCTCAGCCCCTTTGCTGCTTGGTGAGTTTCCCCTTCGACTCCTTTCTTGTTGCATCTGATGGATTTCCTCATGTCGTCGCCGTCTCACTCCCATAATCCTCCCCCCCCCTCCCCTCGGTTGTTGCGCATCACTGCAAGCTTCTCTTCGGCATGTTTCAGCCCTTTTTTCTTTCGCTCCCTTCAGACCTCCCCTCCCTCAGTGCAGCCGAGCCCACAGAGCATTTTCTAACCCCCACACCCCCCCCTCACCCCCGTCCCTCCAATAATGTTTCAATGCTGATCCTCGTTCTGTCGTCTCCCACACCAGGCTCAGCAGTCTGACCATCGGCGACTCGGAGCGCAAATCCTCCGCCGCCCAGCAGAGGGAGCCAATGGTGGACATCCACGCTGAGAGTGCAGGTAAATGGGACTTCCCACCCCGGGGAGGGGGTGTTTTCCATTATATGCAACATGATTTAACGTCTCCCTTCACCTCCTTCCGTCCCCTCCCAGCTACCGGTCTGGTCCAGAGATGTGTGGTGGTGCAGAAGGACCAGCTGGGCTTCGGCTTCACGGTGTGTGGGGAGAGAGTGAAGCTGGTGCAGAACGTCCGGCCGGGTAAGACGCGTCAACACCAGACTCTTTACTCCGTTACACGCAGGAAAAACTGAACACCCACACCTGTTTTTTTCGTTGAAACTGCTTATTTTCGGAGAGTGCTTTTCAGACCTAAAATGAGCCAGAGGACTTTGTTGACGGACAGTGACGACTCTTCTCACTCGTCTTCACAGGTGGTGCAGCAGTCAAGGCCGGAGTCCACGAAGGGGACCGAATCATAAAGGTTATTTTAATGCTTCGCATCACAGACGGGATCTTGAAGTCGTTGTTTTCGTCACGCGTTTGATTGTTGCTGAATTCCTCTTCCTGTCGTCTCCGTCTCTCAGGTCAACGGCTCGCTGGTGTCCTCCATGTCCCATCAGGAGGTGGTAAAGCTCATCAAATGTGAGTTTGACCTGAGGGGGATTGTTGTGTGTGTGTGTTTTTGTGTGTTTTTTGCTTTCGGTACAATCGTATTTGTCTTTGACTCGTCCCACAGCGGGTCCCTACGCTGCTCTGACACTACAAGGCCCGCCCCCTTTCGCCGCCTCCTTGCCCCTAGACCCCCTCCCCGCTGACCTCCCGCCCAATAAAAGAACGTCTCTGGGTGGGGAGGCTCCGCCCCCTCCACCTCCACCCCTGCCCTCTGGACTGAGCAGCACGCCTTCCCAAAGAATCACCGGACCCAAACCACTGCAGGTGGATGAAACGTTACTCAGGAGTTCTGTTATTCTATCGGCAGCGTTTTATTAAGACTGACGAACAAATAATCATCTGTTGTACGTGTGGTTTCTCTTTCAGGACCCAGAAGTACAGAAACACGCTACTCAGATACTCAGGAAAATGCTGGAGCAGGAAGAGGCTGAACTGCAGGTACACACACACACACACACACACACACACACACAGTTGAGACTGCATGCTTCCTTAGAAGGAGGACCTGTAATGTCTCAGCCCACCAGGCTCTACGTAGCCCCTCGTTGCACGGAGCTCAATGTGGCTGTTGACTACTTGGCAGGAGTTGATGGAGGAGCAGTCGAGGAACCCGTCGCCGTCACTGGGCGAGCGGATCGAAAGTGCCCAGAGGAGAGCTCGCCAAGTCCGGGTCAAGATCCAGCAAGACCTGGTGAGGAGACCTGACGTGTTGTCATATATATCTATATATGTATATATATATATGTATATATATGAATATCTATGAACTGTCTTTGTTCTGCTTCACCAGGAGGGGACGAGGTCAGAAAGTTGCATAAGCTACGTCCAAGCAGGAGAAGGTTTGTTAGACTACACACACTGAGACTCTGCACTATAAACTACACACACTGAGACTCTACACTATAAACTACACACACTGAGACTCTGCACTATAAACTACACACACTGAGACTCTACTATAAACTACACACACTGAGACTCTGCACTATAAACTACACACACTGAGACTCTACACTATAAACTACACACACTGAGACTCTGCACTATAAACTACTACACACTGAGACTCTACACTATAAACTCACACACTGAGACTCTACACTATAAACTACACACACTGAGACTCTGCACTATAAACTACACACACTAACTCTACACTATAAACACACACACTGAGACTCTACACTATAAACTACACACACTGAGACTCTACACTATAAACTACACACAGACTCTGCACTATAAACTACACACACTGAGACTCTGCACTATAAACTACACACACTGAGACTCTGCACTATAAACTACTGAGACTCTACACTATAAACTACACACACTGAGACTCTACACTATAAACTACACACACTGAGACTCTACACTATAAACTACACACACTGAGACTCTGCACTATAAACTACACACACTGAGACTCTGCACTATAAACTACACACACTGAGACTCTGCACTATAAACTACACACACTGAGACTCTACACTATAAACTACACACACTGAGACTCTACACTATAAACTACACACACTGAGACTCTACACTATAAACTACACACACTGAGACTACACTATAAACTACACACACTGAGACTCTACACTATAAACTACACACACTGAGACTCTATAAACTACACACATACTGAGACTGACTCTACACACACACTGAGACTCTACACTATAAACTACACACACTGAGACTCTACACTATAAACTACACACACTGAGACTGAACTATAAACTACACACACTGAGACTCTGCACTATAAACTACACACACTGAGACTCTGCACTATAAACTACACACACTGAGACTCTGCACTATAAACTACACACACTGAGACTCTGCACTATAAACTACACACACTGAGACTCTGCACTATAAACTACACACACTACTCTGCACTATAAACTACACACACTGAGACTCTACACTATAAACTACACACACTGAGACTCTGCACTATAAACTACACACACTGAGACTCTGCACTATAAACTACACACACTGAGACTCTGCACTATAAACTACACACACTGAGACTCTGCACTATAAACTACACACACTGAGACTCTGCACTATAAACTACACACACTGAGACTCTGCACTATAAACTACACACACTGAGACTCTACACTATAAACTACACACACTGAGACTCTGCACTATAAACTACACACACTGAGACTCTACACTATAAACTACACACACTGAGACTCTACACTATAAACTACACACACTGAGACACTACACTATAAACTACACACACTGAGTCCGTCTGCTGTCCTTCGGCAGGTCGCCTCTCGATGGACTCGAGCGAAGGAGACGTGGAGGTAGGCGACGCAGCTTTTGTCTCGTCGTGAACTGGCGCGATTGTGTGTTTGCATGTGTGCGATCGTGTACGCGATGGCCCCCACTCATCCACCCCCTCCACCCTCGTGCTCCCCCCCCCACCAGGCTCTAGAGAGTCCCCACTCCTCCCCCTCATTCTCCTTCAGGACGCCACTGCACCGACGGCAGAACTCCGACACACACACCCTGTCAGACTCGGTGAGAAGGACGCACACACACACACACACACACACACTGCGTCCTCTCTCAGAGCCTCCTGGCAGCGATGAGGTCCTCACATGCTTCCTTCTTCTCCTGCCTCCTTTCCTCTCCTCTCACTGTGACTCGCACATGGGTTTGAGAGCTTCCTTCCTTGACCCCCATCGTGCACCCGTGTGACTGAGTTTCTTTCTGTCTCTTGAATTCTGTGTGTGTGTGTGTGTGTGTGTGTGTTTGTGCTTCTCTGTGCAAAGGGCGGGAAGGCCCAGATTATCGGCCCCGAGGAAGAGGACGAGGAAGAGGACGGCTACGCGTTTAACGAGGTGCGTGTTTCCTTCTTTCCTTCGCTGCATCCTCCTCCTCCTCCTCCCTCCATCTACCCGATTCTTCATGCGTTCACTTTGCCCTCAGATGGACGGCCCGTTCCAGGACATCGAGCTGCTGAAGTCCCGACCGGCTCACATGACGGTGTTCATGAGATACGTCTTCACGCAGCTTCTGGACCCCAACCCCCTGGTACGTCCACGCCGCGTTTACGCTCGTGATGGAGGGAGGTCGGCGTGCTCACGGTGTGGCTCTCGTTGGTTGCAGCTCTTCTACCTGTCGGTGGAGGCCTACCTGGGCTCCAGCCCTAAAGACGCCCGAGCGCTGGCCCCGCAGATCTGCTCCCACTTCCTGGACACAGACGCGGTACGTCTCGTCTTCTTGACACCCGCCGCACAAAGTGAACCGTCGCTTTAGTGTAAAAATGTGCCGTTTGTTCTTTTTTTCCCCTCCCTCCGAAGCCGCTGAAGATCCGAGTCCGAGAGGAGTATCTCTCCGATATCGGTAAGAACGCATGTCTTGTATTCCCGCCGGCGGGCCCGGAGAGGGAGCGAGAACGCCGCCCGTAACGCCGCTGTCGGTTTCAGAGGGGCGACTTCACGCCCAGGAGGACATCAGGGGGCCGCTGTCCGAGCTGCAGCAGCAGGTGCTGCCGGACGTCCAGGAGCAGATCCAGGACTACAGGTGCGTCCCGAGCAAAGACCCCCGAGGCGGCGTTACCGAGTGCCGGTGCTAATCCCAAGCCGCTTGTGTTCCAAAGGAACAAGCAGACGATGGGCCTGGGCTCTCTGTTCGGGGAGGGAGACCTGCTGCAGCTGGACGGGGACCCGGTGAAGGAGAGACAGGTGGTGGACAGACAGGTCACCGCCCTGTGGGAAATACTGTGAGCCTCACGTTTCCTTCTCATGTGTTATTACGGTTGTGCCAAAACGCGATCTGAGCTTTCGGTTTGTGAGCATTGACCTACGCACAAACGCACAAACGCACGCACTCATGCTGCTGTTGAACCAGGGTCGCCTAGCAACCGGGTCAGATGTTTGGAGCCTAATAAAATAGTTATTACGCAGCGACAGGAGAAGCTCTCATAACAAAGGTCATTACCACAGCGGCCAAACCTTGGAACCACATGACGCCACACACACACACACACACACACACACACACACAATCCCATCACATGACCGCAGCGCCGCAGTGTGTTTCTCCCGCCGTTGATGCACCCGCATGAGCTGGATTGAGGCTGGATGTCTCTGTTGAGTTAACGACCTTTTCTATCTTTCTGCTCCAGATCGAAGCACGAAGAGGACCGAAGGTAAAGCGCGTAAACGAGTACTCGTCTGAGGGCAAAGTCATTGGTCAGCAGTCGGTTTGAGGGATTCGGTTTGATGTCCTTGTCTTTGTGGTCGCCCATAGTTCTCCTCTGGCGTCGGCCGTGCACCTTTACCTGCGGCATTCTGGCATCAAGCTAAGAGACTCCAAGGTCTTCCCTGGTCTGAGCTCGGAGAAGGAGAAGTGGCTGGCGTTCCTAAAGACCAAGAAGGTGAGCGGCACTTTAATTAAGCCTCCAGAACAAAAAGCAGGGTTGGACGGGAAAGATGTTTCACAAATAGACACCCGCTTAAGATGGACTGCTCCCCTGTTACTAGCCGACGGGTACGTTTGTTTCGTTGGCCGGTAATGTGACTCTCTGGTCCTTCTGTCCACAGCCGAGTGGTACCAAGAAAGAGAAAGATGGAGAGGACAAGAAGAGGAATCCCATCCTGAAGTACATCGGCAAACCCAGAACCACCTCCCAGTCCAGTAAATACACACACACACGCACGCACGCACGCACGCACGCACGCACCGCACGCACGCACGCACGCACGCACGCACGCACGCACGCACGCGCGCGCTTATTAATCGTTATAATCATCTGATATTTAAATTGAATCGTTTAAATTCATGATTTTATTTCACTCCTCGTCACTTATCAATCTGCTGTGAAACCTCGTGAGAACACCGACCCAAACATGCAACGCCCCCCCATCGCCCCCCCCTCATTGCATTTGTTGATTTTGCATGTTTATTTATTTGATTTTCATTGTGTCGTCCTGATTTCCTTTTGTCTCATCTTGGTTTTCGTAGCGTTCCACGTCCCGTTGTCGCCCACCGAAGGTACATCTCTCATTCCACTGCACCTCAGACACGTCACCCCCCCCCCTTTTTGTTCACGCCCTGTTTAACCGCGCTGTACACTCAAGCAGCGCCCGTGTCTCCAGTCCGCCCCGGCAGCGTGAGAAACATCATCCAGCAGTTTGAGAACCACACGGAGACGGGGGAGGAGGAAGGCGACGACGGCGCCGGCGCCGACGCCCAGAGGCTCTCGTCCAGCAGCCTGGGAGAGGACGCCATGGCCAGGTGGGTCCCCGGCACGCCGCCCGCGCCGCTCCGTTTTGCCTCCGGCAAAGGGCCTCACCGCTGTCTCTCTGCCCCGCAGCCCCGCGGTGTCGGTGCGCCTGGCGCGCAGCGAGTCGCTGAAGGCGCAGGGGGAGGGCCGGCGGCGGGGCGCCGCCGCGGCCGGCGAGTCGGTCCCGCGCTCCCGCAGCGACGTGGACATGGAGGACTGCGGCGAGGAGCGGGAGGGGCCGGGCCTCCGGACGCTGCGGCACAGCGCGTCGTCGGCGTCCAGCAGCTCCGCGCGGTAAAGATCCACCGGGCCGGGGGCGGGGGACAAGGGGGAGGGGCTTGTCGTGGGCTTTTAGAGTCAATCTCATGGATAATTTAGGAGTAACAATCTGACCCGCTTTGCCTCAAACACCCCCTCCTCTTGGAAGTGTAGGTTCTTCACCTCATGCCGTCTCTCTCTCTCAAACTCAGGTCTCTAGAGAACCCTACACCCCCATACACCCCTCGGTCTAGACGCAGGTGAGTTCCTGCGTCCGCCCCGTAGAAACAAAGATGGCCGACTTCTCTCAAACGGGCCAAAAGATGGTTTTTGGTTCCCCAGAAAGAAAAGTTGTGTGTGTGTGCGTCCCCCCCCCTCCACCCCCACCTGTGTTGACGCGTGCGTGCCTCTGCAGGAGTGTGGACTCGCCGCTGGCCCTGCTGCCCGACGCCGCCGCGCTGGAGGAGGAGCTGTCCGACGGTCAGAACTGGCAGGACACGGTTCCTCCCCAGCTCCTCGCCACCCTCAGCCCCGGGGAGGTGGACCGACAGGCCGTCATCTACGGTACGAGCGGGGAACGCGGTCGGCCCGCCCCGCGGTCGACGCGGCCGTGGTTTTTAACCTGCGCTGTGCCTCACCAGAGCTGCTCACCACCGAGGCGTCCCACCTGCGCACCTTGAGGGTCCTGGACCAGGTCTTCTTCCAGAAGATGAGGTCCGTGCTGAACTCCGAGGAGCTGGCCTGCGTCTTCCCCAACCTGCCGCAGGTCTACGACCTCCACGGTCAGTCTGGGCTTTTTAGATCCCCGTCCTCTCGTTAGACTGTAAAGTGAGTCCCCGCGTGTGCGTTTGCCAGGTAAACAGCGGTAAGTGGAGCAAACACCGGGCAGAAGGTTGTGACTGTGATCTCGGGCCCGAGTCAATATGCACAATCTGGGCTTTAATTGGGAGCAAACAGGAAAGTCCACCGTGTGGTTTTGTTGCCGCACTATTGGCGGATTCTCACGTTGAAACAAACGAATCCTCTTCGCAGCGAGTCTGTGCGAGGCGATGAAGAAGCGGCGGGAAACTGCCATCGTTCAGGACATCGGGGACGTGATGCTGGCCCGGGTGAGTGGCAGCAGCTCCTGCAATGTGAAAGCTGTTTCCGTGGAGTCGGTGTGTTAACGCCGGGGGGTGAAATGTCCAGTTTGAAGATGCAGCCGGCGACGAGTTTCAGGAACAAGCGTCTCAGCTGTGCAGCCTGCAGACTCAGGCTCTGGAGCTCATCAAGAACAAACAGCGTAAAGACCCTCGCTTCGCCCACATCATCCAGGTACGCACACACACACACACACACACACACAGCTGTGCACACATTGCAACATAAAGAAGATGCTCGAAAAAGCTGAAGCGCTCGTCCGCTGCTGCTGGCGTTTGTTCAGGAGTGCGAGGCGAGTCCTCACTGTCGCAGGCTGCAGCTCAAAGACCTGCTGGTGTCGGAGATGCAGAGGCTCACCAAGTACCCGCTGCTGCTGGACAAGATCATCAAACACACAGAGGGTGAGGAGCGCAGTAACCACGGCAACCGCGATTTTATTTATCCTTTTTTTAAAAAAAAATTTAACACCAACGGCGTGTTTTTTATTTATTTTTTTACATTCAGCCGCTTCGTCGGACCTCCCCGCGCTGCAGCGCGCCCAGGCCTGTTGCCGGGGGATACTGCAGGCCGTGAACGAGGTCGTCAGGGAAACGGAACACCGGCAGCGCCTCAGCCAATACCAGCGCCGGCTGGACGCTGCCCCGCACTTCAAGGTAGCGGAATAACGCCCCACGTTGGTTTGTGCCCCCCCCCCCCTCCACTTTGTTCATATGGTGACGAAGGCTCCTCCCCCTCGCAGAGTCTCGACCTCAGCACTAAGAGAATGATCCACGAAGGTCCTCTCACGTGGAAAGTCAGCAAAGACAAGCAGATCGGTGAGCACACACACACACACACACACACACACGGCACACGGCCCCCCTCTTCACGCCCCTTCACCCTCCGCCTCCTCCCGTCTGCCTCCACCAGAGATCCAAGCGCTGCTGCTGTCGGACTGCCTGCTCCTCCTGCAGAGGGGGCCGGACGACCGGCTGCAGCTGAGGTACCCGTCCCGCTGGCTGGGGGGCAGCGGGGGCGGCAGCGTGGACAGCAAGAACTCCTTCAGCCCCCTGGTGAAGCTGGACGCGCTGCTGGTGCGGCCGGTAGCCACAGGTAGGACGCGCCGACGGGGGTCCGACGGGGGTCCGAGCGGCGCTCTGCTGCGTCGCCCGCGGCCTGAATCTCTTCTCTCTCTGTCGCAGACAACAAGGCCCTCTACGTCATCAGCACCACCGAGAGGCAGATCTACGAGCTGGTGGCCGGGACGTCCTCGGAGAGAAACACGTAAGCTCTTCCCCGTCCCCCCCGTGCCCCCCGTCCCCGGTGGTCCCTCCGTGGTCCTCAGTGTCCCGTGAAAACGCGTGTTCTCGTTTTTGCAGCTGGAAAAATTTACTGGAAAGGACCATCTCATCGCCGGGCGGTTCATCCCCTCTGATCAACCACGGACCCACACCGATCTGGTGAGTGGATCCTTCTGATCAACCAACGGAGGAACGTGTCGGCTGCTCTGCCAGGAGGAGGTTTCTTTTTCCACTTTTTAGTTTTAGCCTGCGTTGTGTTTTTATTTCTCCAAAGCTCCCCGAGTCTGCGCAGCGCGTCTCCGGTGTCAACAGGCAGCAACGCCTACGCAGGTCACTTCCTCATTGGATGTGTAAATAATAACAGTAATAATAACTGCCTGCACACTTATATGATGCATATATATATATATGAATCTTCCAGATAACTCCATAACGGAGCAGTCGGATTCCACGGATACACATTCCTCCGGCGACGACATCGCGCTCTCTGCGACCGCCGACACGGACCAATCGGAGGGCTTCGTGGGCGTGGAGCGGAAAGCCGAGGGCGTGGCCGAGTCGGCGCTGCAAGACGGTGAGGAGGAGCCACGGACACCCGCCTCCCAGAGCAGAGCAGACGTTATGCCTCGAGGGAATCGAATGAATAAACTGTGTGTTTGTCGTGTCTCCGCCCCCCTCTCCCCACAGTTGAAACACTAAGGCAGCTCATATTGAGAGACTTGGAAGAGGGAGACGCTTGGAGCCACACTTCGGGGGACACGCCCACCAACGAGACGGCCAGCGAGAGGAGCTCGCGGCGGCCGGAGTCCCTGGAGACGGTCCTCCACTTCAGCGCCGACGAGTGGGAGGCCGAGCCCGGCGCAGTGGCTCCGCCCCCCGACGGGGAGCCACCCGGCAGCGTTCAGGTCGTGCGGAAAGGTAGCAGATGAGAAGGACAAAGTTCCCCCGTCAAGCTGTCCTACATTTCCGATTGCATGTTGCATTTGTTTTGGGGCGGATCGCCTTTTGTTTCCCTCGGGATGAACATCTGGATTAGAGGACTACGTTCTCTCCGATGTCCCGGTGAAGCTCTTTAACAGCTGCCTCCCTCTGCATGTTTCCCGCTGCACGCGGTGGTTCGTTGTTCGGTTCCTCACGCGCTCGATCTGCTCTTTCTCTTTTGTCCGGGTGCTCTTCACAAACACACCTCATCGCCTTCTTCACGCTTCCTTAATTCACGTACAAACACACACACACACACGCACACTTTTCTATCCTCTATCTTGTGCTATAGCTGTGGTTGCGGGTCCTTCTTCTTCTTCCTCTGTCCCTGACGACATCACTGCTGATCAATCATCCAAGCCGAGAGGCGAGGCCGCCACGCAGGGTAATGATGGCTACAATTGGTTCTGTAGCTTTTATCAGACAAATACTTTATTTCTTTTTTTTTATTCACATGTCAAATATTTGTCGAGTGTGATGTTTATTGCTCACGCGCTCACGTTCTGCCCTCCAGGGAACACCTTCTACTTGGTCATGCCCACGGAGCCGGGGGAGAGCGCCACCGATGACCTCAGCGGCCCTCGCGTCCCCCCCCCGCCTCCGGAGGACGGGACATCGCCACGGACGCAGCCCGAGGAGGAGACGCCGGCCCCCGAGGAGGAGCCCGGCCAATCGGGGGCCGTGCGGCGGAAGGGGGACGAGGAAGCGGGCCCATCGCAGGCCGGCCCCCAGAGCCACGTGATCAGAAATGTGGACGAGATTTTCCACACGATCGAGGGGTTGATGAGCAAGTTGCGACAGCTGAGGGTGCGTTTGTTTCGCTTTTCAGCGACAACCGACCCTCCACCTGTTCTTTTCTCTCACGTATCTTCTAAATCTGGTGTCGTTTTCCGTTCCCTCCACAGGAAATCGAGAAGTCTCATCAAAAGCTTTTTAAAAACCCTCAGAGAGCCCTTTGCCGATGAGGAGCCGGAGGACCAGCCGCGTTGCCCGGCAACCGTCTCCAGAACACCGAGTCTGGATCGCGGCTCGGCGGGCGGTGAGCGCCGGCCGAACCTCCACGCCGGACCGAACGCCGGCCGCTGATTCACTTTCACATAACGCAGCTTTATTTATTCATGTCCTCCCCCCCCCGACCAGGCAAAGCGGGCGGCCCGGCGGAGCCCAGAGTTCAGTCGACGGGATTCTGACGTCGCTGCGGAGAGGATTGTACTCGCCGGTTGCTCGATCTCCATTGATGGCAAAGGGAAGCACTCGGACTCCTCGGCCACTGCCTCCCTTCTCGCCCCCTCCGTCCGCCCCGCCCCACCCGCATGCACTGGCCAGTGGAACGGAGCCCGGGACGGACCGTAGCTGTTTTCAGGACAAACTCTGACTCCTACCAGAGGAGGAGCAGGGAGTCCGGGACGGGCTGAGGGGGGAAGAGCATGAAGGAACAAAAAGAGGAGGAAGACAAGTTGACTGAAGAGATGGAGGGAGGGAGGGAGGGGGGGGAGTTGGAGGAATGGAAAGTGGGAAACAAATGACCCTTGTTGGATGTTTGTGAAGGAAAAGGAGTCTTATGTTTTGTTGGTTTGAAGGAACGAAGCGGAAAAGTGTTGACATTTTTAATTTAAGGAAATCTCTGAGGGACCCGTCACCCCTGCACTTTACCCACAATGCATCCCTCTGGAACGAATCAGGGACCGGAGATGCCACTGACTTTATTTAGGAGCCGATGTTTGAGGCCCCCCCACTGGTTGCTTTACACTGAGTTCACTCGCCACCACGGCCGAAAGACTGTGTCTTTATAATTCAGGTTATTTGCACTGGGTAAGGAAACCATTATCACACACACACACACACACACACACACACACATGACCATTTCATTCATCTCAGACCTTCACACGCGCGTGGGGGAAGCACGAGGGTCTTTGGGAAGAGTCGCGGCCCCGCTGACGTCTCCTCGAGTCGCACAGCGGCTCCGACAAGAAGAGTCCCAACGTAGAAATATTCACTGAAACGGTCATTTCCCGCCTGTGGCCTCCTCTCACTGTGACGCGCCACCTTCTCCCCTTCTTCTGAAGTCCTATTTCATATCAACGTCGCCCACGTGGGAGGCCAGCGGAGGAGGAATCAAAAGCTTGATAAGAATTTCAATCTGCAGTAAAATAAGAAACCGCTGCCGTATATGCAACTGTTTCGTTGAAGCGGACACGCCCGGATTCAACAGTTTGTCATTCTGGGAAATGTACTTGTTTGCAAAAATCAACACTACTTTGATTTACGCACGACGCACCGACACGAGCGCACGGATCTCGTCAGCAAACACTACTTCTGGATCGCACTTAAGAGGCTGCGCGTGACCAGCAGAGAGCGGCGCCGTGGAGTGATTCCACCCAAGCACCAAGCAGCCAGAACGCATTTAGACTGCGCGAGCTTTTTCAACGCAAGAAGAAGCTCCGCTGGCACTTCGCTTGAGCGGGTTTGAAATGCTAACGGAGGATACGCTAACGGGACCCGGACGGGGGCCCGAGTGGCCTTCGGGTTGTGCTGCTCGGCAGCGTCTCGCTGCCCGGGTGTCTTTGGGGAGACTCGCATGCAAAATTGAGGGAAATGTTTTTGCTGAAATGTTGAAATATTCTACCAAAGTGAAAAATGTCTTCAGAGGCGTTGAAGGGAACCATTTTTTTTCTCTCAACATTTCAGCTGCTGATTTTCAAGCTTCTCAGACCAGACGTTCGTTTTTTTTTTTGTCCATCATGTGCCGAGCTGTCACATACGTGACGAAAATGGTCTGAGGGGGTTGAAACGAGTCAAATGTCCCTCTTGACTACAGCATTTTCATCTCCAACTTCTACCTCTTTGTATCCTCCATGATTTCTTCTTTTCATGCATTTATCTCGTACATTGACGTCAGCGTTTCGGCCTTAACAGGCGGTTTGAAAAAAGAGGGGGGAAAAGAAGCTATAACTGATTCTTAAAAAAAAAAAAAAATGAGTTGCACAAAGAAACTTCCCTGCACGATGCAAACTACTGTATGCATACACACGTCTAACTATCATCTCATGGTTTATTTTGTCTTTTAAAAAATAAAACACGTGTCACTCATGTAATATAGAGAGATCAGACCCACTTGTTTTATATTTGTTATTTTTGTTCCTGTAAAGCCTTAGTCCTCGTATTTGATTTTATTTTTGTAGATATGATTAAAAAAAAAAAAGGATGTATAAATTATTTTCTTCTCCCTTGTTTTTAAAATCGGTGAGATTGTTTAGCTGCACAGACGGGAAAGAGAGCTCATGTCTCAGATTCATGTGTTTTGTGAGATTAAAAAAAAAGAAACTGGCAAAAGAATCGCGAGTCTTTGATCTGTGAGTTGAATTGTCACCTTTGAAATGTTTCTCTATGTTATAAGTTCTAGTACTTAGTGGCAACAATGTGTCTCTTAATTTGTCCAGAAACTAATGCCAGCAAACACTTTTATTTCTTCTGCTAGTGAGAACTTCCGGCTCATTAATAAAGTTTTTAATTTGTGGTTAAAAGTGGAACAAAATAACAATGAATTGACGTCCTCTGCTTTTTTGATCCTGAAAAAAACAACGGGATTTTTCTCGTTTATACTCTTTCAAGAAGTAACAATGTTTCAAAAACATTTGTTAACAACGAGACCGGAAATGATGTGGAACGTTCTTGTTTTCAAAATAAAGGCTGAAACCTGCAAACGGTCCAAGTATAACAGAGATGCATAATAGTGTAGTTGGTGTTTTTATATAAATATATAATAAGCATATTTATACACCAACTAATTTTGAAGATGTTAAAACATTTATTTACACAACTTTATCGGATAATCAAATCTATTTCATCATAACATTTATAGTTTGTAAATAATCAAATGCTATTTCATCATAGTTTTTTAATTGGTACATTAACTTTCAGATTTTTTAAAGTATATACATTTCTGTGGCGATCATTGATGCTGGCAACAGTCAAGGGGAATTATTTTTAATAAATCAGCAGTACTGTGTAAAAAGCACTGCCTGTTCTGTACATTGATATCAGGATAAAATGTCTATCAATAATTTATCAAGACAAGGCAGCAACAGTCAGACATTTCCTTTGTTTTTACATGAATAATTCATAGATTTAACCACTCGATGGAATATTTAAGAGCGTTTCTTAGGAGGACAAATTATCCATCCGCACGGTTGATTTTTAGCGTCATTCCATCCACCGGAAGCCGCGTGCGTCTTCTGACGCTTCCAGCCGGAGCCGCTTGGACGCGCGCGCCGAAGCCGCCGAAGCCCAGCGGGGGGGACGAGGGGGGGAGAGCGAAGTGGGGGAAGAGCTCCGCCACACAGCAGACGCGGGGCCGGGATGAGCTGCGGGTCGCTTCCGAGTTTCGTGCGACTCAACGGGCCGAGAAGCGCAGCAGACTGACCGCGTCCGGCTCACCGCGGGACGACGGGGCGCGCGGGCGGATGAAAGTCGGGAGAAAGTGAACGTGGAGCCTTTTTTTTTTTTGTTGGAGGCACTTTTCTGCCGCTCGTCTCTTTGTGCTGCGGGTTCCAGCTCTTCTCCCCCCCCCCCCAACTCCCCCCATCCCCTGGATAGAAAGGTAAGACATTCCTGCGTGCATTGTGGGTAAAAATGGACTCTTGGTGCACGAGCACGAAGACACCGGCTGCTTTCTTTAATGTAAAAACTACAAAAGTCGCGTTTTCTGGTTTTCCGACTCTTTTTTTAAAGCTTTCGGTATCGCGCGTGCGGTCCGTGAGGACCGATGAGGTGGCAGATGAGCCGTATCGATCCCGGAAAACTGGATTCCAGCCCCGGTGGTTCCACGCTCACTTGTAGCCCCCCCCCCCCGTCCATTGTCCTCCGCCGCGCACTGTGTCCGTTGTTCGTGCGCCTTTACGCACTGAGCCCCGGTAAGGTTCGCGTCTCCGGCGGCGCGCCGGGCTGCGCCGTGTCACCGTATCACTTCGTCCCGGGTGTGTTCCGCTTTGTCTCGGTCGCGGACTCGCTGCCGTTGAGGCGTCACCGGCGCGGCTGTTGCTCGCTGGTTAACGTGCACTTTCACTCATTCGCTCACTCACGCGCGCGTGCGCGCGCTTGTGACGCGAAGGCCCCAGAAAGCCTCGGCTTCGGGTTGCTTCAAGGAGCCCGCGTCGAGGCGGCGGCCCCGCCCGGCCGGCCCGGGCCGGAGGCCCCGAGGCTGCACGCACGCGACGACGTTTAGTTTCATCCGGGACATTGAGAGGTAAGGAGACATTTCACTCTGCATCAAAGTAAATGCGCTTAAATGAAACAATGTGAGTATGTTTAGTGAAAACAAGTTGAAGAACGTCACGTTGTGAGGAAACAATTATTAATTATTCATGACAAACATGTTCCGAAGTCTCGGAGTGGTTGACATCTGTTTCCACGCTGCACGTGGGACCTCCTGCATCCCAGATGATGCTGGACGTGGAAACCAGTGTAGATCGATCAGGGGCGATTGATCACCGTGGATGAGGCTCGATCGATGGGACTCTGATCGATATGATTTATTTAAAACCCGTGAGAAGCTTTGTTGTTGTGCCTTCTGGCACGTTGTTGAAAGCTCAGATCGTGTCCGGTCCAATGATTCACCAACACACACTCAGACTTTAATACCTGCTCAGAACAATAAAAAGGGCTCAATAAGCCTGAACAAGCTGCAGCAAAGGCACCGTTTCATGGGTCAGGGTGATTTCATTAGATCAGACATTATGTTTTATTTTGAAAGGATCTTTAGAAATGTGATTAATGTTTAACTCTGTGAGATGAACTCTGCTGTTAAGCCGTTCTGTGCAGCTTTTACTTCACGCTCATTTCCTACAGACTTCAACAGGTCACATCCTCCAACCTCCATCCGCCCCCAGAGACCCGAAGACGCTTTCCGGCATGAATATTTTCTTAAATCTCCCTTAAAGCTTAAACTAGATCTAATCTCAAGGTTTAGATTTTGAATGCAAACATTTCACAAAAAAACGCTGTTTTCAGTCTGTCTTCCACCGAACCCGAGTATATCTGGGGACATCTAGGACATAATGAGTGCCTGAGACGCCCATGTGTGGATCACATGAAAGCCATCACAGTGTCTAATGTGGGAGACGGACACAACGGCTCACCGGTTCAAATTAAGATCGCGAGATCTGTTATTGGATTAAGAGTCAAACTCAGAAAGTGGACGCAAACAGACCCTGGGTCAGAATGCTTGGTGTCCGTTTCTGTCCTCCGAGGTGTTTTCTGAGGGAGAATAATAAGGAGGGGGGGGTGGCCAGTTGATGTTCCGGTTGCCGTGGCAACTGCCCCCCCCCCCTCCCGTCTTTTCTCACCCGTAGCCTCCCATTCATCCCCCATTGTAGTTGTTGAGCGCCGTTGCCACCGGAGACCACGGGGAGCGGCTGGGGAATGTGGCTTCCGGGCGACTACGCGTCAACACAAAAATGAGGATGAACAAACGGATTGTGTTTATTCCGCTAACCCAGAAAAACCTTCCCCGACCTGGAAGGACGGGCCCGGTTCCGTCCCGTGTGACTGAGAACACGCCAACCGCTTAACAATGCCGCTCTCCATGTCGCTGTTTCTTTGTATATTCGCATCTCGGATGCTTTTGTTCCTGTCTGTTATCACACATTTCGCCCCCCCCCTTACTCCCTTTCCGAACTCACCACTTATCTCCCCCTCCTCCCCCCAGGCCTCCAAGATAGATTCCCTCAGGAGTAAAGTGGACTTGCTGCGCCTCCCTCTGGCCCTCTCCACCAAGTCCATCAGCAGCCGTAAGAGCCAGCTGGGCGTAGTCTGGGAGAAAGGCGGCGGCGGCTCGGGGGTAGGAGGGGCCAGGAAACCCCGCCCACCGCCGGCCTCCGACATGGACAACGAGTCAACGTACTCGGGCTACTCCTACAAGTCGTCCCAGTCGCGGACCTCCCGCAAACACAGGTAGCGCGTCGCACTTTCTCGCCGGTTATTCCGTTTCAGTCCGTCTGTCCGTTTTGACTGAACCAAAGGACGTCTTCTCCCGCAGGGACCGCCGGGAAAGGCACCGCGCCAAGAGCCGCGACGGCAGCAGCCGGGGGGACAAGTCGGTGACCATCCAGGCGCCCGGGGAGCCGCTGCTGGACGCCGAGTCCACCAGAGGAGACGACCGGGTCCGAGTCTTGACTCCCATCGTTGCTGTTGAGCCGCGTTGTGGGCGTGTTTCTCCGCCGCTCATCCTCCCTCCCTCCTCTCTCTCCCAGGATGACAACTGGGGCGAGACCACCACGGTGGTCACCGGCACCTCGGTGGACAGCGTCTCCAACGAGGACCTGACGCGGATGTCGAAGGACCTGGAGGACTCGTCGCCGCCGGACTGCCGGCGCCACCTCGGCCCGGCGCTGGGCGCCGTCCTGGGCCTCTTCGCCCTGGTCACCCCGCTGGCCTTCTTGGCGCTCCCGCAGCTCCTCTGGCGGGACACGCTGGAGCCGTGCGGCACGCCGTGCGAGGGCCTCTACATCTCTCTGGCCTTCAAGCTCCTGATCCTGCTCATCTCCACCTGGGCGCTGTTCCTGCGCTCGCCGCGCGCCACCCTGCCGCGCTTCTTCGTCTTCCGCTCTCTGCTGCTGGCGCTGGTCTTCCTCTTCGTGGCGTCCTATTGGCTCTTCTACGGCGTGCGGGTGCTGGAGCCCCGGGAGACGGACTACAGGGGGATCGTGGGGTACGCGGCGTCTCTGGTGGACGCGCTGCTCTTCATCCAGTACCTGGCCCTGGTGCTGCTGGAGGTGCGGCACCTGCAGCCGGCGTTCTGCCTGAAGGTCGTGAGGACAACAGACGGCGCCAGCCGCTTCTACAACGTGGGACACCTGAGGTCAGTGCCCCCGTCTGCTGCACCACTTCCCCTTTTACCCGCGTCTCAACTGTTCCCCCCTTCCCTCCCCCAGCATTCAGCGGGCAGCCGTTTGGGTCCTGGACCAGTACTACAGTGACTTCCCGGTCTACAACCCCGCCCTGCTCAACCTGCCCAAGTCCATCCTGTCCAAGAAGATGTCTGCCTTCAAGGTCTACAACCTGGGGGAAGGTAAACGCATCCCGCCTCGTCCTCGGGCCGTTAAACAACGGACATGAACGGGCGATTGATGGGTATTTTGGGGACGTCCGTCCACAGAGAACAGCGCCAACAACTCCACGGGCCAGTCCAGGACCATGATCGCAGCCGCCGCCCGGAGGAGAGACAACTCGCACACCGAGTACTACTACGAGGAGGCCGAGGTGGAGCGCAGGGTCCGCAAGCGCAAGGCCAGGTGAGGACCCCCCCACACGGACACAGACCGAAGGGGACTTCTAACCCGTCCCTGGGGTATTAAAAGAGATGTTTAATGTCCTCCCAGACTGGTGGTGGCCGTGGAAGAAGCCTTCACCCACATCAAGCGTCACCAGGAGGACGAGGTGCCCGCGTCCTCCCCCAAACACCCGCGGGAGGTGATGGACCCCAGGGAGGCGGCCCAGGCCATCTTCGCCCCCATGGCGAGGGCCATGCAGAAGTACCTGCGCGCCACCAGGCAGCAGTCCTACCACAGCATGGAGAGCATCATCAACCACCTGCAGTTCTGCGTCACGCACAACATGACCCCAAAGGTGAGGAAGCTCCTTTTCACCCGCTTCTGTCGTCTGAAGTGTAATGAGCGCCGCGTGAAAACCGCCATTTGTAAACGGACTTGCGTGGCGTTCCTCAGGCTTTCCTGGAGCGTTACCTCAGCCCCGGTCCCACCCTGCAGTACCTGGACACCAGCAGGGGGCGCCAGTGGACGCTGGTGAGCGAGGAGCCGGTGACCTCCGCGCTGCGCCCAGGCCTGGTCTTTTCCCTGCGCCGCCTGGACTTCTCCCTCGTTGTCACGGCGACGCCGCTTCCCTTCTTGCGCCTGGGCGAGGAGTTCATCGACCCCAAAAGGCACAAGTTTGTGATGAAGCTGCAGTCGGAGACGTCCGTGTAGCAGCACGCTGGCTCAGAGACACTCGTCTCGCCGCTTTCAGGGGATTCTTTTATTTTAATACCTTTTTAAAAAAAAAATGTTTTCTATTCGTTGATAAGCGCCGCCCCCGAAGGACCGGGCTAAAATAGTTTGAGGAAAGAAAAGGCAACCGACGTCGCTTGTTCCTCAAACATAAGATTAGACCTCGATGTGCTGACGGGTGACCTTTGACGTTTCGCTGCTTCCAGGTTCCAGGGAACTTGGTATTAGTTCTCTTTGCTCAATGGGGAGATTTATTCAAGGGAATAATTCCATGTAGGAAGCGGATCGTCTGTTATAAATGAGACGCTTCACTTTTTTTGACCCTGACAAACTACAAACTGTGCAGAATCATTGATCGACTCCCAGGTCTCCTGGTCTTTATTCCCCCTATGGACACTGACTGGACTCCCCGACTGAATCGAGCAAAAACTGCCTTTGACGTCATTTCTCTATTTTTTATTTTTTTTATTCCACTGAAAGTACGAAGTAAGAAACACTGGATGGACTTGATGGGCCGAGCGTTTTGCGAGTGGAGTGTTTTGTAATGTTTGTCGCTCGGCTCTCGTCGTTGGATCGTTTCTGGGGAACCTTCACTGGAGCCCTCTTGCACTGAGAAAGGAAAGAACTTTCAAAGCACAACGCAGGACCAGTTTGTGTCCAGTAACACTGATGATGTCGTATGAGCTCCAGCCAAGTATCGTGTGTGTGTGTGTGTGTGTGTGTGTGTGTGTGTGTGGGGAATAATGATAATATGCCTTTATTGTAATTCCCCATATTCTTCTTCCTTGACAACCTGGTGCCTACATCACCCACCTCTCTTTTTATCACAGTCCTTTTAATTTCAATTAATACCAACGGTTCAATTAAGTGGAACCTTTGTTTAGAAAGTGCAGAACCCGTCAAAAGTGTAACGAGTCCTTTATAAACACAATGAGTCGTCTGTTGCTTAACTACCCGATTAATAGACTAATTATTTCCCTCCTGGAGGACTAGTTTGTATACTTTCATATTGGGGGTCAGCGGGGGTCGACCCCCCAGCAGGTCGCCACGTGTTGATGCACAGCGTGTCTTTTATCACGCGGGTCCGTTTTATACTACAGACAGAGATTGTCGTTCACCGTTTGGTGCCGTTTTCTGAGGTTGTGCGTTTTCTTATTTTTTGATGGATCACTTTGTTGTATCGATATAAGCTCCTAACACTTGTTCTTGAAGAACGTTGTCTTCGAAAGCCAGATTGTTATTTACTGTTGCGCCGTGTTTTTCTCCTTGATGTCAAAGGTTTTTAATAAACGATCTCACACAAGTTCCTCTTCTCGTTTCTCGAAGTTCCTCTTCTCTCAGGAAGTGACGCCTGAGTGGGAGTGTGGCTGATAAATGTAATACAACTTAAAATGTATATAATATATTAATCTATATAATATATATATATATATATATATATATACATATGTATACAGAATTTTAATTTCTCACTAAAACCCGTGTTCACTCGTAGACGTTGGAGATCAACGGTCTTGTTGCGCGTTTTTTCATATACAGCCGACGAAGAAGGAAGTGTTTGGCTCCGTTGGTGTGAGAACTCCGTGACAATGAAGCTTCAAACTTACCTCATTCTATTCCTCCAAGGTACGTCCTGTTTCCCTTTTCTAGAATGTGATGGAGCACCTGCAGCTTGGTGAAACTTTCAAACGCTTTGACGTAGTTTAATGACTATTGAGAAGAGAAATAAGTAAATACTCCAGCCGACGAACTAAACAGGAACTGCATGTGGTGCAGCTAACGGTGTATTCGTCCTCTTCGAAATGAACGTGGTTAAAGTTTTACGTTCATACATTAATACTAAACGTATCGTATGTATATTATATATATTATACAAACATTTCTAATGATACGGTTTGTACTTATGTAGACTCTAGGATTGGTAATGTAGGTCAGACCGTCGGTCCGCCCTGAGAAATGTGTGTGTGTGTGTATATATATATATTACAGAGATCACTTGGATTACCATGAAATATGAACAGACATTTGTTAAAACGTTATTTTAATGTATGCGGCAATTTTAATTTAATATACTAACGGGCACAGCGTCCCCCATCGTCCATCAGGTCAGGGGAGCTAACCACCAGGCTGCTGGTTGCATGGCAACAAGTGTCCCCTAGTGGGTTTTATGTTAAATGAAGACAGACGGTGGGACAGTTTATTGTGAGTGAAATGGAGAAGACACCTTCACAGAGGTAGAAGTCGTAATGTAATATGTGGAAACCTTTTTTTTAAAAGAAACACTAGTATGTTAAAAAGAACGAAAAGAAGTTAATAGTAGGCTATAGCACGTCAAAATAAGTCATAAAGACGTAATTGTCAAACAACAGTAAGTAATAGACCCCATGTGGGGTCCTCTCGTTTCCAAAGGGCTAAAAGAAAGTAATTTCTTTGGTAAAAGAGGTTGGAAAGTGAATGAAGTCGTACTGTAGTAAGTTCCTGCAGTGTTTCCCATAGGTTTACATCTTCAGGGGCTGATGGAGAAAGGGGGGGGGGGGTAAGACTGCATACATGGACATACACTACCGTAAGAGGAAGAAAAGGGGGCGCCCCTCTGATGTAAAAGATATAATGGTAGAGGAAACACTGCTTAGTGTAGTAAGTGGAAAAAGTATCAAAAGTTATAGTATGTTGAACTAAGTGATGAAACGATGTGTTTAAAATAGTCGTCTGCAGAAAAAGAGCTTTAAAAAAGGCAACTTGTATTTCCAATGACTTTAAAAGTCATAGAAGTATCCTCAATTTTCTTTAAAAAAAAGTCATTTTTCAGAACTGTAATAGGTGCTGTGTTGAAAAAGTAAGTCTCTCTAAGAGACGATGCTGGAGGGAAGGAAGTTATTTATCAGTTATTCAAATGCACTTCTAATTGGACTGATTGCATTTTTAGTTTTGTTGGTTTGATGAGTTCAATTGTTTCAATGTCCCCCAAAACAAAGAGCCTAATAACTGTAATCCAGAATCCATAATCATATTTTCTGGGTAAATCCATAATGACCCCACATTGGTTGTCTTTCATGCATCCCAGGTGGAATAGACCAAAGCGAGGGGATCAAAGTGATAGTGTAGCATTAACTTTATTGTTTAAAATGTGAATCTCAATTGTCTTTGATTTGTTTTCACAGTGGTGCTGGTTAAATGTCTCCCGGACATCTCCGGGTTCCTCGGGGACAGCGTCACCTTGCCCTCGGGGGTCGACCTGTCGTGGGAACTTTCCTCGATCAAGTGGTCGATATTCTCTAACAGCACTCGCATCGCCACCTATTCGGGCAATAGGGAGAACCTGGATCGAGTGGCTCGGTATAAAGGGAGGCTCGCCCTTAACTCTTCCACGGGTAAGAGACGGATGCACCTCCCCTCAGGAGGAACGCGTGGTGTATTTCTCCCTGGTGACGAGGCGCCTCATCCTGGTTTTGTTCATCAGGTGACCTGACCATCCATCATTTGACCTTGGAGGATGCCTTGCAGTACACGGTGGCCCTCACCGGTACAACACAAGGACAGAAAAGCTTAGACACGGTCACCGTCAGGGTGATGGGTAAGTGTAATGGATCACGTTATGGACGTCATTAGTCCAAATACCTGTGCTTGTCTAATCAACTATTTCAATTTGAACCCGCAGAACGCCTCCAGAAACCGACCATCGAACTCTTTGAATCTAAAAGCAATAAGTGTCACTGGTCGGTGCGATGTCAGTCCACCGATGAAGGCGTCCTCTTGTCCTTGGAGGCAACGCCCCCCGCTGTGACCTCCAGCTACAACCTCACCGATACCAACGGACACTCTGTGGCCTTCCTGGATATTCGCAGCTCCACCCAGCATCCGGTTGAAGTGACGTGCACCTCCCACAGGGGCGAGGAGAAGGCCTCCAGTAGTGTCAAGGCAACGTGCAGCGGTGAGCAGACGGGATGCAAATGAGGGAAAACGTGATGCGACGTGATGCACTTCATGCCAATGTGGTTCTGAGGAGAATTATTTTTCCTAATTATGTTTCTTGTGTTGTTTCAGGTGACAAGCTTGGAGCCGACTATTCGGCCCGCCTCCGCCGTTGCCTCAAGGAGGACAAGATATTTGCTTGCTTTTTGGTGGGGTTGATCGCGGGAGTTATTTTTTACTAGGTGCTCTTTGGCTTTTCAAACGTTACGGGGGAAACATAAATTAATGCATTTTAGAGAAAAACCTTACAGTGAAACAGCTAAAATGATAATAAATACTATATTTACTTTATTATGCTCAAATGGGATTTTTTTAAAAATCACTTATAGTCCAAATACCTTTCATACGTAAAACTGTTCAAATAAGCACTTTTAGGTTTATTCACTTCATTATTATTTGTGTGTGTTAAGTAATCGTTTTAATTCAGTGTTGTAAATACATTTATATCGAAGTCGTTGGGGACTTTTGTTGCTTTTTTAAAGTAGGGCAGAATTTGTTTTCACCTTTCAAATAGCCTTTCCTTTTTGACAAATGAGAATTCATGTATGTGTGGCAAGCGTGGCGGGAAGACTGCCCGATCGTTTGTATTTAAATTAGGAAAAGAAACCAGCAACGCCACCCGGGAAGTACCATGGGAAAAAAAGAACAAAATCTATGAATAAAATAAATTACTAAATTTAAGCAAGAGACAACACAAGTTTGTTATACTGAGCAGGCGGAGGCAGGTTTCCAAAAGAAATATACAAAGTTGGCATTTCAGCCACATTTAAAATCTTCTATCAAAAAGGTTACCGTGTTTTCCAGGGCGGGGCCATTACT
>BMAF01000003.1:3191008-3276008 GCA_014132575.2 Gasterosteus nipponicus
TTACCGACTGGATGGCTGTACTCTGTGTAGTAAACTGGGTCTCCTTCCTCCTCTCTGAATTGCAGACTCCTCCACCAGAGGGAGAGAGATGCTTCCACTCTGAGGAGAACATCATCTCCTGTTTTCAGAGGTTCAGAGGTTTTCTTTGCTCCTTGTACCAGAAGTACTTCCCATCCAGATGATGATGATGATGATGATGAAGACCCCCACAGAGCAGGTCAGGGTCACCACGTCCTCTACAGGAGAGTCTTTTTCAGTTTGGCGCTTTGGTTTTGCTGTTTTAATGTAGAACAAAGATAAAACAATGTGATTATTGTGACTGTACTGAATTAATGGTTATTGAATTAATGAAGTAATGAGAACATTTCACCTGAAGGAGGCGCCACTGATAAACAATTAACAGAACACCTCCATCTGCGTACTACTTGCACTACATATTTATATTGGACTACTGCCACCTTATATTTATATATATTATACATATCAGTAATTTTTATGCTTAGTTTTTTGTTTTTCTATTTTGTCCTTAATTTCTTTTTTCATATTTTTTTATATTTCTGTTGTTTATTGTTTATCTGTGTAACTGTAACGGAGACTAATTCCATGTGCAAACACATACTGCCAATAAAGCCGATTCTGATTTGTTCAATTTGTCTTATCAATAATGAATCAATCACTCATCTATAATTTCTCAGTAGGGATTAAATATTGGACGGTTTGTCTCATCATGTTAATGTTCATTTCATAATCAGTCCATCTTTGTTTTATTTAAAAATGATCAATATTATTCGATAATTGTTCCTTTTAAACAAAGATCAGCTGACTAAACAGCATCAGTGTTCAACTTCAAGTTCCTCTTACACTAGTTAACATTTATTAATTATCACTACATTATATCACATTAGCACTTTATTAAACAGGTTTATTAAATCAACACGTCTCATTAATATAAAAAAAGTGCTTTAATGAACTCGTTGTGATGGTAAAACTTTGATCACTTACCTGATACACTTAGAGACTTTATTACTTTTCTTATAACGTTGGGACGGATCTTCTGATAAGCAACACACTGATATTCACCACTATCTCCTGTATATAGATATGATAATGTATATCTATTTTCTGGTCTGTAGTTGGTCCAATGATCATTCAGATTGAATGAGTAATTCCAGTCAGTGTTGTTTCCTTCCTGTGAGTCACATATGAAGGTAACTTTCTCTCCAGTAAATAAAGGAGACCAGTTTGGCTCAATATGCAGCAAGGCATCTAGAAACAAACACAACATGCAAATAATAAATTGTGTTTCTTGTATTCATCATAAATGAACTAAAGAGAACAGAAATATTAAATGTAAACAGTGATAGAAGGTGTTGAATCGTCTTGAGTGAATTTATCAAATAAAGGAAGTTGTATAAAAAACAGGCGTGTCCACAGTAGAGAGAATATTCAGCACTAAAACAAAGTGAAACATCATCACGCATCATCAAACTGACAGAAACTATTAACTTCTGTCATTTAAAAAGTTCTATGTATGAAAACTATGATTCAAAGAGAGAAAGTACTCACAGAAAAGCTAACCACGCCAAACAAGCGCGTCCATCCTCACGTCACGCTGACACTTTGCTTCTGAGCGCGTGTCTGCAGACGGTTTCAAACGTGTGAAACATGCAGAGAAATGTGGAAATGCAGAGACAACATATGAATATTAGATGAGAGGTTTTCTCTAACTGCTTCTGTTTATGGTCCGTGCTTCCTTCCCTTTTGACCCCCAGACGCTGTTAAGAAACACGTCACATTTTAATGTTATAGGAAATAAGACCAGTTCCAGTAGTCTGATTAATGCAGATATATTTAATGTCCTTTCTTCATACACAGTCATAAAGCTAAAGGTTTCTGTAAAAACGCTGCAGGATCAAGGTCTCCCTGTAATATTAATACACTTAATAATCCATAAATGATCCTTCTCACCAAACTGGGACGATTTCACAATAAAATCCACAAACAACTTGTAAATGTCGTCCCTTCATGGTGAGATTCTGGCGTCTCGATGTCTCGTCTCCTACAGGAAGTGACTGTGAACAGGACACGAAGAGACAGACGGAAGAGGACGTGAAGAGAGGAGGCGAAAACCTCTCCATGCTCCTCGCCTCTAATACTATATTATATTATATATATATATATATATAAATATTATAGATGTGTGATGTAGTTGCACTGTGCCGGTACACGTTTGTGATATTTTGTTAATATCTGAAAAAAGGAAAGAAAATATTTTTATCCCATTAAAATTAATTGTTCAAACTCTGCTAACTTCTATATTCTTTATTCTACAGAAGCACTTTTAGTTTGAAGTACATTCAGAGAGCCAGAGAAAGGTGTTTAATGTTTCACAATGACTGATATAAAACACCCTGTGAGGGAAGAAGTGAATCACTGAAGCAGATTCAGAGGCTGAAACAGACCAAAATAAATCCACCAACGTTTAATTAGACTTAAATGTAGAAAGTGAGCCGTTTTATTTGATCAACCTTAAGGTTCCTTTTTTGTGCATCAAAGCCACATTCAACTCTACCAGCAAACACCGCAGCAGGAGGAAGTGATGCATTCTGGGACGTCTCTTTCACCACAACTGAACCGTTGCCTCAGACGTGTGAATTAAAGTCAAATAACAGTTTGTTTTCGGTCTTTTTGAGTTGTTTTTTTGTATTTTCCATCAAAAACCAAAACTTTGTCAAACTATACAATTAGAGAAGAAATGAATTGGCAGCAAAACGTTTAACTCTTGAAAAGAGGAAACAGTTCAGTCTCCTCACAGGCCTGTGGTCAGTAATGTAGAAGCCGCATTCGCATAAGACAAAAATAGAGAAGGTGCAGAAGAGAATTTCCACGAACTCTTTAGTTCCTCATCTGCAGCAGCATGTTGAGACAAATGAGACAAAACCATTCAGTTTAATACATATATGTGAGGTATATACATATATTATTATAACCAAATGGTGCAACATACAAAAGCAATCAGTCACATAGAAACACTTTATAAACCTGGTGACACTTGGTGGGCGGATGATGTCACTACTTGAGGAGACTCTTCACTACAGACTCACAACCTCCAGTTCAACGTGATTCACACATAAACCACCTTCTAATCAATCCGTATGAATATGAATCAAAAGTTCACATTTCAACTAATTTAATCATGTTTGTTCTGGTAGTCGTGACATTGACATATTTAATCAGCAGTGACTTTAATGGGACATTTTGGATTTTATGCTCAAACTCCAACAAACATCTCACGTCTGGATGTTTTTACCAATTAATCGGTTCTTGTGAGACTGATTTAAAAAAGAAAAAGGTCAAATACATTTGTGTTGTAAGTCTGAGGAGAAGAAGCACAAGGCTTCTCAGAGTCAGTCAAACCGTTCCTGTTCCCTTCATACACAAGATGTGTTGCTACTGGCTAAAGATGGTGTCACATGACCACATTCACACCACACAGCTGATGTGTGAACCCTGAGATGATGGTTGTTGATCTCGGAGCAGCTGCCAGGAATTGAGTCAAATACTAAGAAAAGTTTCAAGCTTAAAAAAGGTTTTTAAAAGTAGAACCAGTGAAGGAGGGACAGTTTCTTTAGAATGAGTCTCCCGGGTCTCCTGGACAGACACGTGCACAGATAGACCCCTACTGGTGCTCAAGCACCTGCCCTTTTGCCCTGGATGAGAAAAGTGCCCCTTCTGCTGGAGCACAATTGTTTCTTCATGCATCAATATTTATGATTATAAATTACTCTTTGTCATCAATTCCCCCAAAATGTGTTTCTATATCCGACGGGGCATTTATTTGAGTTCTTGTGAGAACTCAAATAAATGCCCATCTGTGCTGATGTGAGGGTTCCAGGACGGAGGATGTCACATGTGTACAGACTGTAAAGACAATTAATAATTAGTCATTTGCGATTTTGGGCTAAACAAAATAAAATAAATTCAATGCCAAAAAATATCACCCAAAGTTGGCGGGGATGGACTCCAGCCCCCCCGCGACCCTGTGTGCAGGATAAGCGGTTTGACAATGGATGGATGGATGGATGGATGGATGCCAAAAAAGAGGGACTCCAAAAGCAGAAGAGCGGGAAAAATATCCTACTGTGTTTTTATTTATTTATATTTTTATTAGTATTTTTAATGTCATGAATCATTTTAATATGGGTGCCCTTTTCTTCATTTTGAGCACCTGCCCCCAAAATGCTCCTGACATGGCCCTGGGACAGAACCACAGCGGGTCGAGTCCCGACTAAAGGAGGACTCGCAGGTGCAGGTTGTGGCACTCTGACGCCCCCTTGTGGTCCTCTGAGGACATTTCAGATTCAGCTGCTCGTGTTCTCCAGGTTCCGGTGGACGCCTCTTGCTCCCCCCAGTGTCCTTCTGTACCCACGCCGCCATCACCCTCGCCCTGAGGCGACCCAGTCTCCTCCCTCGGGCCCACGATCGGGCTGCTGGTCTGGCGGGGCGGGGGGGGGTCCACGTTTACATAGCAGGCCTCGGCTTGGCTGGAAGAGGAAGAGGTGGAGACTCTCCACTCGGGGGGGCGGCGAGGCCTCCGCCTGCTGGCTCTGTGCTATCCGAGCAGCAGGTGTCCCCTCCTGGAGACAACGCAGCGGAGTGAGACAACTGACAACTGAGTTATTAGAACGATGAGCAGGAGGCCCAAAATCTCAGAATATACAGTTAAAAGTATTTGCCCCCTGCTGGTACCACGAGTGAACTAAATAAACACGTTTTTTGGAAAGCAGAGTTGAAAATCTAATATTCAAGTGACAAAAATAAAGAAAAAGTATTTTTTCAAGTCACTGTATATATAACTCCTGCTCTAATAATACAAATCATCACGTAAATCTTACATTGCCTCCGTGCTCAGACACATTGCTCAGCGCTGACGTGGTTTTGCCCCCGCAGACGACGGACGGGTTGTCAGTGAAAAATGATGATAACCTTCCTGTTTGACCTCTGGGAGGGTCGTGCAACCCTTACGTCACAGACAGACCCGCCCCCTCCTCCCTGATGGAGCAGTTGATCCTCATGACAGGTCTGGGGACACAGTTTCTACAACAGACATTAGGTCAGGGTCTCAAACTCGCGGGCCAATTAAAGCCCTCGACGATATTTTGGCCCCATCCTTAATATGAAAGTGTAATGTTAGTGGCCCGCAGTTTTATACTGTAACCCCACTGTCAGCTACTGTGGGGACATGTTATGATGTTCTGGTTTCCTACTGTGTAGCTTTCCGGTGAACGTGGCATGCATGTGACTGACATGGGGCGGGTCATGTGTCGGCCGAGGTGCAGAGAGCAGGAGGGTGAAATCAGTTTCCTGCCCTCTTTCGCGCAGGTGATCATGTGACTAACCGTTAGCATCGCTCGTTTAATAAAGTTTTTCCTTACGACTCACACTAACAACATGAAGCATCTGACGTCACCGACGAGCGTCTCCGTCCATTACTACGCAGCTTCGATTCACGTAACTTCACGTTTGGCTATGAAGGAATTCCACGGTCACATGACCTTAGGTCTCCCCGCTGAGTTAAAGGAGGACTAGTGTTGTAGTCTCATTTTCGGACCGATCCCCAGGGTGGGTTCAATGACTGCTTTTGAAAGTGAGTGTTAAGTTGTGTTATTGTCGACCATGCCGTTCGGACGCTAGTCTGGCCCGCGTTCAGTTGAAGCGGGCTGCATCTGGCCCGCAGCTGATTTGAGTTTGAGACCCCTGCATTAGGTGCATGCTGGCGCCTTCTAGTGGCGACTAGTAGAAACTACACGGCTCTCAAAAACTTTGCAGAGAAACCAGTGAGAAGAGATTTTTTTAACCCTTTTTCAACGCATTAACTATTGAAGCCCATTTCCGCCACAAAAAAACGAAGGGTTCGAAAGTCCAAATTATGAGATATAAAGTCCAAATTAGGACTAGATATGCGCAGGCTGCTTCATAGTTCGCTACAGTAACTTTACAGTTTCTGCAACAGACACATTAGATGCATTTGGGCTGCCTGCTGGCGCCCTCTAGTGGCGACTAATAGAAGCTACACAGCGCTCAAAAAACGCATTAGGAACTCAGGCACGTGCACAGACATTTTGGGGGGCAGGTGCTCAGAACAAAACGACACCCGTTGACAAAATTATTCTACCTATATATTTATTTGTGTTAACAAACTCAAATTGAATAAATAAATACCAGGCAAAAACAGACAAAACCAGGCCATATTGTACTGAAGCAATAAGGTACGAGAGGCTGTACTTTATCCTCAATAATGTTACAGTCCTTCACTTCGCTCATGACGTCCACATCAATTGTCCTCTTTAGCTAAAAGCCCTAAAACGGCTACGAAAGCTCGCATTGCCCGAAACGGTTACTTGCAGCTTTTCTAATCGTTTCTATTCGTCACCGAGCTAAAAGCTGAATTGACAGCTAACAAATGCGCTGCTGTGGTTCCCTGACCTTCTGCTTTTAGAGTCTCCTTTCTTGGTATTATGCTGCCAATTTTGTAAATGAGATAAACAAGGTTGTGCATAATAATTAAGAGTGACTTACCCAATCTCTACAGAGCTGACAACACACACACGTTAGAAGCATAAGCAGTGTTACGTTTCCACCTCAGGTGGCGCTCCTACGAGGTGGGGACCGCTTGCGCTTGCTTTGACACACAAGGCCTCTCTCCCTCCTTTCTCCTTTATCTCTGCAGCAACCAGGCTGGTTTATATAGGCAATCAGCTCGTTAGCCGATTGCTCTCCAGGTCTTCAGTGGCCACGCCTCCTCGCCAACAGCCAACCAGCACCGCACACCTGTGAACCGAGAAAGGGGCACTAATCCCCCCTCGGTCCCCCACTCACACAGTTAAAGGGGCAGAACAAAACATGGGGACATGTCACTAATAATATACCACAATACACCTCACCCGACTGTCGTTGAGCTCAGCTTAATTTCATTTTAAGAATTGAATTAAAATAAACAAAAACAGCGAACTTGTCTAATTTGTAGAACAGTAACACTGCCTTTAAATCCTCTGCCTGTCTGTCTGTATCTCGCTCTCCTTCATTAAACATGACAAACGTCAAGGACAAGGCTTCGACATCACGGATTTCGTTTTCCGTTTCTTCATTTTTTAGGGAAAACGTCAAACTAGTTGCGACGTAATGTTTTCATCGGCACTAATGACGTGGTTCATTTATCAGCAAACAAATAATTCCCCCGTCAGATATCAAAACACACGTCAGGGGAATTGATGACAGAGAGAGTCATTTATTTTAAATATTGATGAATGAAGAAAAAAATGGGCTCCAGTACAAGAGGCACTTTTCTCATCCAGGGCTAAAGGGCAGGTGATTGAGCACCACTAGGGGTCTATCTGTGCACGAGCCTGAGGAGGTCTGTGTACTGAACAATGTGACGCTTCCTCACAGCCTCTGATTCTCTCGTAGACACAAGCAGCACCTTCAGGTCACTGATGATTATGTCCAGCATTATGAAGCATTACGAAGCATTATGAAGCAGTGCCGTCAGTGGTCGAAGCGTTCAGGAAGTAGACCTGGGAGAGGAGAGGCGTGGACGTGCTCGTGGGCTTCAGGCTGCATGGACTCACACCAGTTCACTGCGTCGGTGTCCTGCAAGGTGTGGACGGGGCACGCGGATCCGCTCAAGGTTCCCTAGTCGGAACCAGGGGACAGGAAGCCCACTTCACTGAACCTCATCACTCTCCATTGGTCGGAGAGGCCCTCACAGATGAGTGACAGGGACTCGGAGGTGAAGTGTTGCGCTCTGTCGGGATTCACCGTGAGAGACGCTGTCGAGTCAAAATCTAAAAGAAAATAAGACGGGATCCCTTGAACCAAGCGTGGGAGATATTTCACAATGAGGACAATGAAAATAAGCCCAGAATGATGTGAGCGGAAACCAAATTATGATTTAATGTTGAGTTGTCTTTTTATGCAGAGTAAGTAAAAAGGAGAAAATGCACCGACCTGCAGCCCAGATAAACCTGGACTCACTGAGGAAAGTGTAATACGCTGGATCTCCTCTCCAAGCTCTGCACAAATATCCCGTTGTGTTCGCTGGTCCGTGGATAACGTAGGAATCCAAAGTGGTCCCACGGGGTTGTCAGGTAGCTGCCTCGGGCTGTAGAGCCTCTCTGATACCTGAGGAACGGCCCCATACCAGACGAAGCTCCACCCTGCGGACGGATGCTCAGAGTCCCCGAGACGCCGGAGACACCGTGAGGACAGGCTTGGGTCTCCCTGCTGGGAAGGATTCACTATTACAAGGTGGGGTTTTTTCTGCTGGATATTCTATATAAAGTATATTTTTATTATTACTTGTAGAACTTACAGCCACCTATTATCAATTCAAAGACTTAACTCTACTTTGTTGAAGATTGGAGGTGAGTTTTGTCCCTGTCTGTACATCTGTAGCGCCCCCGGTGGTTGACATAAGCAGTAAACTCATATTCTTTTACATTCGGAGGTTTTTTTAGCTCTTTGTTCTCCACAGTGTTTCTCTTTAAATCACACCTGAGAGAGATTGTCTCTTTTGTGTAGATTTTGGGCCGGTTGGGTTTCATGGTCACAACAGCTCTGTTTGATTTGAGTAATAATTCTAATTATTGTTATAATAAACATCATTATTGTATCACTAATGAATAGAAATATCCATTGCGCAATCGTCACCCTGTCACTTAGACACTCAAGGCCTCATGTGTTTCCCATCCTGGTAACGACCTGGCTGGACGCTGCATCCAGTTTCCAATCCTCACCAGAGCCTTCAAGTAACCTGCTTTTCCCACCACTCCTCGCCAGATCTTCCCGTAGAATCACCTGATCTGCAGTCGCCAACCGGCGCCGCTTGTCTGGATTATTGTTTTGGCTACCAACTTACACACGCCGGGACGCTGACCACTCTTCTGGATTCAGATGTATAAATGTACAGTAAGAATAACTGGACTTTCGGACCATTAAAACGCCCAGCAGGGCATTAACGTTTTCCTGTCTCCTGAGTTTTGCATTTGAGTTCAGAACACTACACAGCCCTAACAGCCGAGGCGAGTTTAAAGAAGCATTCCTTGATCCGAAGCTCAGAACCCAACAGAAACACTGCTTAGACCTGTTTATTTATTTATTAATGATGCATAAAATGACCAAACATTACAAAATGTATTAAACACCTCCAGGTGAAGATAAAATACAAACCGCATCTGGTAAACCTTTGAAAATGACAAAAATAAACATAATTGTTGGAGAAATATGTTGTTCAATAAAAGATAATAAATGTGTAAAGATTTTTTTTTTATCAGAAGCAAAAGAGAAGATCACCAACGCATTGAAGCTCAAAGACGTCAAACTGCTTTTTTCTGCTTTTCAAACCAGCCTCCATTCAAAGATTTCTACAAAAGCTTTAAAAAACAAAGTGAGGAAAAAAATGTACAGTAAACACTCAATACCAACATTTAAATAAGAATATATGTAATAATCTAGACTATTTTCACCAAGTAAAACCTTTAAAGACACATGACCTATTTCCTTTAAATGATCTTTTCATGGGTTAACTACAAAACACTGTCTCATATCAGGAAAGAAGAAGTTCACACAATAATTACTCAAAAAGACAAAGATGTGGTTTTTCATGTCGTCATCCGTTCCCCTGGTTCTGTCCATGCAGATGTTTTATTCATCTGAACAAAGAGAAGGAAAAGAGATTGAAGGTTATTTAAGAGTAACAGGTGTAAGTGTTGTGTTTGACCTTTGCTGCCTGCTGGTAGTAATACACAAGTACACTCACATTGTACTTCATGGTCTGTTGTACTTGAAGTACCTGCAGCTGTTTCCATCGTCACATTTTGGTAATCGCTGTCCTCTGGTTCATCATTCGTCCCTGTTAGAAGGATCAGATGAATGCATGAAGAGACACTTTGTTCTCCTTTATTAAAGCTCTGCTGGCCTACAAAAGCATCTCAACTACTGCAGCTTGTTCCCTTATAGAAGTATTCACATTAGCCATCAATGTCTTTAAGCTCAAACACAGAATCTGTGACATCATCGATACACTTTGTCTTTCATTTAAAGGACGGTCAACCAGTCACATGATCATCTGATTCTAGTATTTAACAGCTGTGTGATGAACACACAGGATTTACTGCACCTTGTTTACGTTGTCCAGAGCCTCCGATTGTTTCATAGAGACAAGAATCACCTGCAGAGCAGTGAAGATAAAGACGAGGTCATTCAATCATTTCAACCACTTTGTATGAATTACATAATCTGCTCAAAGAGATAATCAGATATGTAAATGCATGAAAGTAAAGAACATATTAAATAAATCAGGATTAAAACTGACCATGAAGAAGAGCAGCATAATCTCCGTCTTGAGTTTCACCCTGGTTGATCATGTGGTCTGTAGCTGGGCTCTGATTGGTCCTCTGAGACCTTGTGGGTCCAAAACATGAAGTAAATACAGAGGATGGAATGAGGAACATGTAAAGTCCTGCTGCCGTGTTCAGAGGGAGAGAAGAGAGGCTTGTACCAACCTGCTTAGGCTTGAAGCTGCAAGAAAACGGTTTCACATTGTTAATTAATGAGTGTGTGTAATAATATGTGTGACTTTGACTTATTTCAGTGAAATCAGTCTGATATCAGAAGGAAAAGATCTCACCTTTTGACTTTCTGTAGCAACACAGAATCAGCAGCAGGAGAATAATCAGTAAAACTCCAGAAACCAGACCAACCACCAACAGCAGGAGAAACACAGAGCTTGATGCTGCTTCTTCAGGATCTACACACAAGTACACACCAACCATGAAGAGATACACAAGTACTACAACACACACACTCAAATACACTCACATGAACCTTTGATCACACAACATTCACCTTTCACTGCTGCTCATGTTAGTTTCATTTGTGTCTTTAAACACTAAAATGTATAAAACTATATTGTCTCACGCAAACAAATAGTTTAATTCAGTTACACCTTTTGTAACTCAGACTGTAACACATATTACAAAGAAAACATCTTCTACTCGTACTCACGTTCCACTGACAACCAGCTCTCTGCTGAGGTCAAAGTCTCCAAACCTGGAGGTGAATTCCTTCCTCTACATTTATAAAAGCCTTCATCTGACTTAGTAACTGCAGAGATAAGCAGCTCCCCTCCGACACCATTTGGGAGGAGTTTGTCATTTTTATAGAAATCCACATTATCAAGAAGTTCTTTTGTCCTCAACATGCAGCCAAGAGTGACCGAATGTCCCTCAGTCACAGGATGGACAGAACTCACCAGGATGACATCACCACCTGTAAAGAGACCAGAGGACAGGAAGTCAAACAAGCTGATGTCCAATGAAGAGAAGACATTTATAGTTTACATTTGTTATCCACATTCACACAGTAGCTGAGCGAATAGCTGCATTTCATGGATGGAAGAGCCCTTTGGTGACGTACATGCTCACAGTTACATCTTTAATAAATGCTCAATATGTCGGAGACAAATGTCCACTTAGTGGCAGTGAGCTACAGAATGGTCTAAAAGGTCCAAAGTGGAGGAGCCAGGATGGAGCCAGATAACTCTACAGCTCCTCCTGGTTTAAAGTCAATGGTGGATGTCTATGGTCATAAAGAGGAAAGTCAACCACAAAGACGTGTTGGACAATACAGAGAAATGATACTGAAACAAACTAAATATTGAGTTAAAGTCCTTATAAAGTCACCTTAAAATGTCAGCACTCTACAATAAGATGTGTAACTACTTTAGATGTAAAACCTTTAAATGAATATAAACTCACTGTGTGTAGTGATGTTGGCTGCATTGCTGGACTGTGTTGCAGACTCACACCAGTACACTCCACTACTCGCTCTAGTGTCGGTGTTGCATGTGGATCCAGTCATTTGTCCCCAGTAAGAACAGGATGACATGAAGCCAGATTCATCAGCCTTCATCACTCTCCACTCAGTAGAGTTTCCCTCACAGCTCAGTGACAGTGACTCTGTGCTGAAGTGCTGCAGTCTGTGAGGACTCACTGTGAGAGACGCTGCTAGATTCACACCTGAAGACACGTCATTAGGAGACACACACAGGACAAACAATGTCAACACAAACAGGACATTTATTCCCTTGTGCAAGAATATAAAAGTGTGAACAAACTCACCTCCAGACCAGACAAACTTCACATCACTGTACAGAGTGTAAAACACAGGATCTCCTCTTCCAGCTCTGCACACATATCCTGCTGTGTGTGTCTGTCCATGAAGAATGTAGGAATCCTGTTCAGTCCCAGTGGTGCTACCAGCTAGAAGCTCATAGGTGTAGTAGAGTGACAGTTCTGGAACAGCCTGATACCAGAAGAACCTCCATCCTGCAGACGGAGGTTCAACACTGCAGGTCAGAGTCACTGAGTCTCCAGGACTCGTCCATGATGGAGACACTGTGAGGACAGGCTGAGGGACATCTGTTGGAAAGAGATTTCACAGAATAAAGACATGTTGTGATGAGTCCTTGGTGGATTACTGTCACTGCTGATGTCCTCCATCTTTTACTTCGACTGTGTAAAACAGGTGTGATGGGACATTGTCTTTAAACATATTAACTAATTAAACAACTCAAATATTCTGTTTTGATTCAGGGAAATAAAAATGATGGCTGACTGGTTGTTGTGTGAGTCTTAATCCTTATTAACAAATGTTCTACATGTTTAGTTTCATATGAACTATCAGTGTAGTTCTTTACAGCAGCAGCGTTCTCTACAGCTCCCAACAAAACCTTCAACAAACTCCAGTGTGTTCAGAACTCTTTTGCTCGACTGTTCACATCCACCGTCGCTATGAACACATCAGCTGGACCTTTTGCAACCTCCACTGGCTAAAATACAGGATAGACTTCAACATATTACTCATCACCCACAAACCCCTGAACCACGTGGCCCCTCCCTTCCTCTCAGACCTCCTCCCCTCCACGCCCGACCCGTCGCCTCAGGTCCGCCAATGCCAACACCCTGAAGACCATCAGGACCAAGCGCCGGACCTGCTTCTCAGCTGCTGCACCTCCCCTCTGGAACGCCCCCCCATCCAAATCCACCAGGCTCCCCCCGCATCATCATTCAAACAAGCCCCCAAAACCCACCTCTTCAAATGCAAAACCCAACATGACTCATCCTCCAGTTTTCTCCAGTTCTATTTCTTTTCACTTCTTTTGTTTTTTATTGTTTCTGTCTATTTCTCTTATCTGTATGTTTCCCTTACTTAGATTTACATTGTAAAGCGTCTTTGGGTACCAAGAAAAGCACTATAAAAAAAAGAAAGTATTAATATTATTATTATATTTACCGACTGGATGGCTGTACTCTGTGTAGTAAACTGGGTCTCCTCTTCCTCCTCTGCACCAGTAGACTCCTCCACCAGAGGGAGAGATGCTTCCACTCTGGAGGACAACATCATCTCCTGGTTTCGGAGGTTCAGAGGTTTTCTTGTCTTTGTACCAGAAGTACTTCCATCCAGATGATGATGATGATGATGCTGCTGATGATGATGATGAAGACCCCACAGAGCAGGTCAGGGTCACACGTCCCGCTACAGGAGAGTCTTTTCTCAGTTGGGCCTTTGGTTTTGCTGCTTTAATGTAGAACAAATACAAAACAATGTAATTATTGTGCCTGTACTGAATTAATGGTTATTAAATTAATGAAGTAATGAGAACATTTCACCTGAAGGAGGCGCCACTGATAAACAATTAACAAGACACGTCCATCTGCACTACTTGCACTACATATTTATATTGGACTACTGCCACCTTATATTTATATATTATACATATCAGTAATGTTTATGCTTAGTTTTTGTGTTCTATTTTGTCCTTAATTTCTTTTTTCATATTTTTTTTATATTTCTGTTGTTTATTGTTTATCTATGTAACTGTAACGGAGACTAATTCCATGTGCAAACACATACGGCCAATAAAGCCGATTCAATTTATCAATAATGAATCAATCACTCATCTATAATTTCTCAGTAGGGATTAAATATTGGATGGTTTGTCTCATCATGTTAATCTTCTTTTCATAATCAGTCCATCTTTCTTTGTTTTATTTAAAATGATCAATATTATCTGATAATTGATCCTTTTAAACAAAGATCAGCTGACTAAACAGCATCAGTGTTCAACTTCAAGGTTCCTCTTACACTAGTTAACATTTATTAATTATCACTACATTATATCACATTAGCACTTTATCAAACAGGTTTATTAAATCAACACGTCTCATTAATATAAAAGTGCTTTAATCAACTCGTTGTGATGGTAAAACTTTGATCACTTACCTGATACACTTAGAGAGACTTTATTACTTTCTCTTCTAATGTAGGAATACTTGTGATAAGCAACACACTGATATTCACCACTATCTCCTGTAGTTAGAGATGATAATGTATATCTATTCGCTGGTCTGTAGTTGATGAACTCTTGACTATTCCATCTGAATGAGTAAATCCAGTCAGCGTTGTTTCCTTCCTGTGAGTCACATATGAAGGTAACTTTCTCTCCAGTAAATAAAGGAGACCAGTTTGGCTCAATATGCAGCAAAGCATCTAGAAACAAACACAACATGCAAAGAATAAATTGTGTTTTCTTTCTTGTATTCATCATAAATGAAGTAAACAGAACAGAAATATTAAATGTAAACAGTGATAGAAGGTGTTGAATCGTCTTGAGTGAATTTATCAAATAAAGGAAGTTGTATAAAAACCTTGAGCGTGTCCACAGTAGAGGAGAATATTCAGCACTAAAACAAAGTGAGAAACATCATCACGCATCATCAAACTGACAGAAACTATTAACTTCTGCCATTTAAAAAGTTCTATGTATGAAAACTATGATTTAAAGAGAGAAAGAACTCACAGAAAAGCCCCAACACACCAAACAAAGCGCGTCCCATCCTCACGTCCACGCTGACACTTTGCTTCTGAGAAACGCTTCGTGTCTGCAGACGGTTTCAAACGTGTGAAACATGAAGAGAAATGTGGAAATGCAGAGACAACATATGAATATTAGACGAGAGGTTTTCTCTAACTTCTGCTTCTGTTTATGGTCCGTGCTTCCTTCCCTTTTGACCCACCAGACGCTGTTAAACACGTCACATTTTAATGCTTATAGGAAATAAGACCAGTTCCAGTAGTCTGATTAATGCAGATATATTTAATGTCCTTTCTTCATACACGGTCATAAGCTAAAGGTTTCTGTAAAGGCAGCTGCAGGAAGTCAAAGGCCTCCCCTGTAATATTAATACACTTAATAATCCATAAATGATGCTTCTCACCAATCTGGGACGATTTCACAATAAAATCCACAAACAACTTGTAAATGTCGTCACTTCATGGTGAGATTCTGGCGTCTCGATGTCTCGTCTCCTACAGGAAGTGACTGTGAACAGGACACGAAGAGACAGGCGGAAGAGGACGTGAAGAGAGACGAAAACCTCTCCATGCTCCTCGCCTCCTAATACTATATTATATTATGTATATATATATATAAATATTATATATGTGTGATGTAGTTGCACTGTACACGTTTGTGATATTTTGTTAATATCTGAAAAAAGGAAAGAAAATATTTTTATCACAGTAAAATGAATTGTTCAAACTCTGCTAACTTCTATATTCTTTATTCTACAGAAGCACTTTTAGTTTGAAGTACATTCAGAGAGCCAGAGAACGGTGTTTAATGTTTCACAATGACTGATATAAAACACCCTGTGAGGAAGAAGTGAATCACTGAAGCAGATTCAGAGGCTGAAACAGACCAAAATAAATCCACCAACGTTTAATTAGACTTAAATGTAGAAAGTGAGCCGTTTTATTTGATCAACCTTAAGGTTCCTTTTTGTGCATCAAAGCCACATTCAACTCTACCAGCAAACACCGCAGCAGGAGGAAGTGGTGCATTCTGGGACGCCTCTTTCACCACAAGTGGACCGTTGCCTGAGACTTGTGAATTAAAGTCAAATAACAGTTTTTTTTCAATCTTTTTGAGTTGTTTTTTTGTATTTTTCCATCAAAAACCAAAACTTTGTCCAACTATACAATTAGAGAAGAAATGAATTGGCAGCAAAACGTTTAACACTTGAAAAGAGGAAACAGTTGAAAAGAGGAAACAAAAATAGTTCAGTCTCTTCACAGGCCTGTTTAATACATATATGTGAGGTCAGGTGCAACATAAAAAGCAATGTCACATAGAAACACTTTATAAACCTGGTGACACTTGGTGGGCGGATGATGTCACTACTTGAGGAGACTCTTCACTACAGACTCACAACCTCCAGTTCAACGTGATTCACACATAAACCACCTTCTAATCAATCCGTATGAATATGAATCAAAAGTTCACATTTCAACTAATTTAATCATGTTTGTTCTGGTAGTCGTGACATTGACATATTTAATCAGCAGTGACTTTAATTTTTGGATTTTATGCTCAAACATCTCACGTCTAAATGTTTTTACAAATTAATCGGTTCTTGTGAGACTGATTTAAAAATTAAAAAGGTCAAATACATTTGTGTTGTAAGTCTGAGGAGAAGAAGCACAAAGCTTCTCAGAGTCAGTCAAACTGTTCCTGTTCCCCTTCATACACAAGATGTGTTGCTACTGGTTACGTGGTGTCACATGACCACATTCACACCACAGCTGATCTGCTTGTACAGAGGTGTCGTACTCTGTGATGTATGATAACGTTTTAATTCTAAGAAGTAGAAGTTAAGTTCAATAAACTGCAAAAACAAGTCATTGTGACATTGATGCAACAGTGCACGTGAACCTTGAGTGGACGGGGAGGGCCACAGGTTTTTTTTACAATGTGTCTCCCGGGTCTCCTGGACATGGCCCCCTGGGACAGAACCACAGCGGGCCGAGTCCCGGACTAAAGGAGGACTCGCAGGTGCAGGTTGTGGCACTCTGACGCCCCCTTGTGGTCCTCTGAGGACATTTCAGATTCAGCTGCTCGTGTTCTCCAGGTTCAGGTGGAAGAAGGACGTCCGTATCCTCATTCTGTTCATCTCTCCGGCTCCTCAAAGCTTCTATTGGGGGGGATCTGGACCTTTTGGGCGCCTGCAACACACTGTACAAAGAGTTGATGTGGTCTTCCTCGCCCGGGGGGGCACCCTGTGAGCCCGACGCCTCTTCCTCCCCTAACTATACAGTCAAAAGTATTTGCCCCCTGCTGGTACCACGAGTGAACTGAATAAACACGTTTTTTTGCAAAGCTGAGTTCAATTGCAATTACTTTTTCACACAGGGACAAGTAGATTTGGATATTTTTCTGAAAATTAAATTACCATTTAAAAATGCTTTTCAGGTTCTCTTTGTCGGATTAAAATGAGTTTGTTATGAAATATTTAGTGACACAAAAAAAACAGGGTAAACACTTTTTCAAGTCACTGTATATATAAATCCTGCTCTAATAATACAAATCATCACGTAAATCTTACACATTGCCTCCGTGCTTTCAGACACATTGCTCGCGCTGACGTGGTTTTTGCCCCCGCAGACGACGGACGTGTTGTCAGTGAAAATGTTGATGATGGTGACCTTCCTGTTTGACCTCTGGGAGGTCGTGCAACCCGCTACGTCACAGACAGACCACGCCCACTCCTCCCCGACGGAGCAGTTGATCCTCATGACAGGTCTGGGGACAGTTTCTGCAACAGATACATCAGATGCATTTCGACTGCCTGCTGCGTAGAAACTACACGGCTCTCATAAAAAACTTGGCAGAGAAACCAGTGAGAAGAAACTTTTTAACCCTTTTTCAACGCATTAAGAACTATTGAAGCCCATTTTCGTCACTAGAAAAACGAAGGGTTGAAAAGTCCAAATTATGACTTCATATGCGCATGCGCAGGCTGCTTCATAGTTCGCTACAGTAACTTTACAGATTCTGCAACAGACACATTAGATGCATTTGGGCTGCCTGATCCTCCCCTCTAGTGGCGACTAATAGAAACTACACGGCTCTCATTAAACGCATTAGGAACTCGGGCACGTGCACAGACATTTTGGGGCAGGTACTCAAAACAAAACAAAAGGGCACCCGTCGCCAAAATTATTCTTATATATTTGCAGGGCTGTAGTGGAGGGTCAAACGCAAAACTCAAAGAAACCCTGCGCCTTGTATTCTTCCGTTGGAATAATCGAAATAAACTTGGTGTAATTTTAAAACGCACCTCTGGAATTTTGGAAATAGTTTTACGCAATGCCTCTGAATAGCGTTTACCCACCTCTAAGTGGCGTTTACGCACCTCAAAGTTCCCTGCGCCTTGTATTCTTCCGTTGGAATAATCCGAAATAAACTTGGTGTAATTTTAAAACAGCTAAGACTACGTTTCCTATTGTTGAACATATAAACGCCGTAGTCTGAATCATGTTCATCTGCGCTGTATTACGGTCTGTGAGCATCCAATCAGTGCCTTGCGGCTGCAGCAGCGACACCAATCAGGATCCAGGAGGTGTGTAAACATACACGTTGTGGATCAGCCTGCCTGCCTACCTGTTCGGAATGTGTAATATTCGTGTGCGTGCACTGACATTTAACTGTCTAAGTACGACACGTACCAGTGAGTTTCTTTTAGTTGCCGCTGTATGCGTCCATCTTTATTAGTGCATATTTACTTGACGTTGACCGTTTAGGGGGGACACGCGATGGGGCGGCCCCTCCTCTGATTGTGTGTGTGTGTGTTTTATTTAGTGATTGAATTGTCGTGCTGAAGGTTTACTATGAATTACTGTGTTATTTAAGGTGCTATAGAGTTCCATGCGCACCATGAATTGTGCACTTTGGGTTGCTGTGTTGTTGGAGTGGTTCTACATGTTTGAGGGTCCGGGCCAAACCAATAATATGTCCCCTGCCTAGAGGTCAATGCTTCCCTTATAAAATATTACCATAGTAAAAGTATTTATCAAATCCTTCAGTCTGGTGATTGTGCTCCTCGAAGATCTGAACCTTTTTTTTATTTAATGCAGTAGCTTCCCTAAAGGGAGTTAGTTTTCTACATTACATGTATTTTAGCTGACGCTTTTATCCAAAGCGACTTACAATAAGTGCATTCAACCACAGGGATACAAACTCAGAACACGAAAGTGCCATTTCATCAAATAAGCCAATTCACATGCTATAGATAACTTATAAGTACAATTTAAGTGCTACAATCTTTTAGTCGAAGTAGAGGACAGCAAAGAGTGGTGATCTAGTCGAGTGTTTTGCTCTCAGTGAGGGAGGAACGAGCAGTTTATCAGATGCAGAGCGGAGAGTGCGGGTCGGGATGTCGGGTCACAACTTGGTACCTGAAGCGACTTTACTCAAAGTGTGAAAGCCTCAGAAGCGTTTCTCAGAATCAGAGTGTCAGCGTGGACGTGAGGATGGGACGCGCTTTGTTTGGTGTGTTGGGGCTTTTCTGTGAGTACTTTCTCTCTTTAAATCATAGTTTTCATAGATCACAACTTTTTTTTTTTAAGCCAGAAGTTAATAGTTTCTGTCAGTTTGATAAACGATGTTTCTCACTTTATTTTAGCGCTGAATATTCTCCTCTACTGTGGACACGCTCAATGTTTTTATACAACTCTTTATTTGATAAATTCACTCAAGACGATTCAACACCTCTCACTATTTTATTTGTATTATTACATACATGGCATCACAATTGTATTGCTTTGAAAAACATGTGCAGAGAGTTCATCATATATTAAAAGACATAAAATTATTTTCATTGACGAAGAAAAAGTATACAAAAATATAAATGTATATAAAAGGTCATTTCAGATGTGGCTGCTTGTGATAAGAAGACGTCATTCTCAACATGCTCACTAGGGGGCAGCATCAATAACAAGAGCTGCTCTTAGTTGCACTTCAGAATAAACCGTTTTTTCTGTTACAGCAGGAGATGTTTAGAAATCTTGTTCATTGATCACATCAGTGTTTCTCAAACTGTGGGGCGCGACCCTCTAGTGGGTCACAGTGGTTTTACAGGAGGGTCACATGGGGGAATTTTTTAATCAGAGTAAATGTGGAAGGCAACAAAGTCACTTCCTGTACTTCAGTAAGTATTAAAGGGCCGTTTGATATTGTTCTAATATCTAAAATGATTCTAAGGGTTCAGCTGTTCAGCCCATGAAGTGATTAATACACTTAAAGAGACGTCACAAAGAGAGCTTTGCTTATGTTGCATGTTTTTACATTAAAGCGATATACTGACATTTTTAAACTTTTTTTCTTCTTTTCTGACCCCAAAAGCATGAAAATGCTTTAAAATAAAACATTATAAAAACACTTGCACTGCATTATTTTAACATGGAGAATAAGCTGTTAAAGACGCTGCTGAAAGCATATTGAAGGAAAAATAAGTTTCATACACTTAATGGTTAAAAAACACTTTAAAATAAAACAAGATTAAAGATTTAGTTGAAACAATCTGCTAATTAACTGTACAAAATACTTTCTGCTATTCGGAGCACAAAGGTTCCCAAAGAGAATTCATTTAACAAGCCTCACACGTCTATTAAAGAGATTGTTTTTCTCGTTGGTCGGTTTTGTCCACACGGATGTCTTTATTGATCTGGAAGAACCAAAGAGAAAAAACAATAGCGGTTATTTATATTTAGCTTGAAGGTGCTTTATGACGTTTAACTATGTGAAATAAACTGCTTTATAAATGGCTTCATCACCTCGAGATGTTCCTGGTTTGACTTCAGAATAAACAGCTTCCTCTGCTGCTGCACATCTGGATTTTCCTATAAATGAAAAGATTTAATGTATGTTTGCAAGTAGTTTAAAATAATAATGAATACGTTGTCCTGACTATTGTAAAACAAGAAACACCAAATAAGAGTGCATCATTAATCAGAATAGTTTATAGTAATAAATGAAGGAGGAATAGACAGAAATGATTCTAAAAATAACAAACTACCATTTTCTAACTTTTAAAAGATGTTGTTTTGTTTTGGATGGAGACAGAAGTCACATCACAAGGAGTCGATACCTGATGTGGACTTTACTTACCTTCATTCCTCTTCTTCTTAGTGGGGCGGTGAACCTGGGCATACGTCACGTCATCTAAAGACAAAAGACACAATTTCAGTTCAATATTGATGGATTGATGAATATAGATGAATGAAATGTGGGATCCAATTATGTCTGTTTCATGACTGCATAGTAAGTTAATACTAATTTAAATGACAACTTCTAAAGTGTGTTATGTGCTTGTATGTAGGATGTGTACATTGCTGATTTCGGCACGTTGGATGACAGCATGAACGTGTTGAACTAGAGCAGGTAGCACCTGTTAAACAGCAGGAAGCTCTGCTGGCGTTGACTGTTCCTGCAGCTGATGTCGTCCTCACATCCGAGTAAACGGGGCTCTCGTCTGGTTCATCGTGCTTCTCTGTCACAAAGACCACATGAAGAACTGCTAAGAAGAACAAATCATCTCAACCCTCAAAGGTAATTCTCACTGTAAAGTAAATCACCTACCCTTCTTTTTAAAGTGTTTGAGCACAATCATAGAATATGTGAGGCTGGATTCATCTGAAATAAGAATTTATTGTTTTTAATTCAAGACAGTTTGCATTGACTTTGAATCATCTGATTCTAGTATTTAACAGCTGTGATGAACACAGGATTTACTGCACCTTGTTCAGGTTCTTCAGAGCCTCCGATTGTTTCATAGAGACAAGAATCACCTGCAGAGCAGTGAAGATAAAGACGACGTCATTCAATCATTTCAACCAGAAAGAACTGTTAATTATTAAATAAATCAGGATTAAAACTGACCATGAAGAGCAGAAGCGTAATGTCCGCCTGGAGTTTCACCCTGGTTGATCATGTGGTCTGTAGCTGGGCTCTGATTGGTCCTCTGAGACCTTGTGGGTCCAAAACATGAAGTAAATACAGAGGATTGAATGAGGAACATGTAAAGTCCTGCTGCCGTGTTCAGAGGGAGAGAAGAGAGGCTTGTACCAACCTGCTGAGGCTTGAAGCTGCAAGAAAAAGGTTTCACATTGTTAATTAATGAGTGTGTGTAATAATATGTGTGACTTTGACTTATTTCAGTGAAATCAGTCTGATATCAGAAGGAAAAGATCTCACCTTTTGACTTTCTGTAGCGACGCAGAATCAGCAGCAGGAGAATAATCAGTAAAACTCCAGAAACCAGACCAACCACCAACAGCAGGAGAAACACAGAGCTTGATGCTGCTTCTTCAGGATCTACACACAAGTACACACCAACCATGAAGAGATACACAAGTACTACAACACACACACTCAAATACACTCACATGAACCTTTGATCACACAACATTCACCTTTCACTGCTGCTCATGTTAGTTTCATTTGTGTCTTTAAACACTAAAATGTATAAAACTATATTGTCTCACACAAACAAATAGTTTAATTCAGTTACACCTTTTGTAACTCAGACTGTAACACATATTACAAAGAAAACATCTTCTACTCGTACTCACGTTCCACTGACAACCAGCTCTCTGCTGAGGTCAAAGTCTCCAAACCTGGAGGTGAATTCCTTCCTCTACATTTATAAAAGCCTTCATCTGACTTAGTAACTGCAGAGATAAGCAGCTCCCCTCCGACACCATTTGGGAGGAGTTTGTCATTTTTATAGAAATCCACATTATCAAGAAGTTCTTTTGTCCTCAACATGCAGCCAAGAGTGACCGAATGTCCCTCAGTCACAGGATGGACAGAACTCACCAGGATGACATCACCACCTGTAAAGAGACCAGAGGACAGGAAGTCAAACAAGCTGATGTCCAATGAAGAGAAGACATTTATAGTTTACATTTGTTATCCACATTCACACAGTAGCTGAGCGAATAGCTGCATTTCATGGATGAAAGAGACGGCCCTTTGGTGACGTACATGCTCACATTACATCTTTAATTAATGCTCAATATGTCGGAGACAAGTGTCCACTTAGTGGCAGTGAGCTACAGAATGGTCTAAAAGGTCCAACGTGGAGGAGCCAGGATGGAGCCAGATAACTCCACAGCTCCTCCTGGTCTAAAGTCAATGGTGGATGTCTATGGTCATAAAGAGGAAAGTCAACCACAAAGACGTGTTGGACAATACAGAGAAATGATACTGAAACAAACTAAATATTGAGTTAAAGTCCTTATAAAGTCACCTTAAAATGTCAGCACTCTACAATTAGATGTGTAACTTAACACAGACTCTGGCAAAACTTCAATATTAATTCTATTAGACCTCAGTGCTGCATTTGATACTGTCGACCACTCAATACTTTTGGACAGGTTGGAAAACTGGGTGGGGCTCTCAGGCACAGTCTTAAGCTGGTTCAGGTCATATCTACAAGACAGGAACTATTTTGTTTCCATTGGTGACTTTGTATCAGAAACAACCGACGTAACGTGTGGAGTCCCCCAAGGTTCGATCTTAGGGCCGACTTTATTCAACATCTACATGCTCCCACTAGGACAAATCATGCAAAGAAATAAAATTGACCACCATTGCTACGCTGATGACACCCAAATCTATGTAGCGCTATCACCAAACGACTATCGCCCCATAGATCTTCTGTGCCAGTGCATTGAGCAAATCAAAGACTGGATGTGTCAAAATGTCCTACAACTAAATGAAGACAAAACTGAGATCATTGTATTTGGTGCTAAAAAAGAAAGGTTTAAAGTAACCCAACACCTTAACTCTCTGTCCCTGAAAACATCAAATGAAGCCAGAAATCTGGGGGTTATTATGGATTCAGATTTACACTTGGAGAGTCACATCAAATCAGTAACAAAATCAGCCTACTACCACCTCAAAAATGTAGCACGACTTAGAGGGCTCATGTCAGCTCAAGACTTAGAAACACTTGTACATGCCTTTATAACTAGTAGGCTAGACTATTGTAATGGTCTCCTTGCAGGTCTTCCAAAAAAAACTGTCAGGCAGCTCCAGCTTGTTCAGAACGCTGCTGCTAGAGTTCTAACAAAGACCAAAATATGTGAGCACATTACACCAATTCTTAAATCCTTACATTGGCTCCCAGTATGTCAGAGAATTCATTTCAAAATCCTACTGCTCACATATAAATCACGACATGGTTTAAGGCCAAACTATATCACTGATATGCTTCCACTACATAAGCCTTCAAGATCACTAAGATCTTCTGAGACCAATCTGTTAGTGATTCCCAGAGTAAATACAAATCATGGGAAAGCATCATTTAGTTACTACGCAACAAACAGCTGGAATAAACTTCCTGAAGGTTTAAGACTTGCCCCAACTCTGACCACGTTTAAAACAAGACTGAAAACTTTTATGTTCAGCTTCGCCTTCTGCTAAATGTTACCTACATTGCACTTTTAACCTCTGCCTTTAATTAAACAATTTAAATAAGATTTTAATTTATTATTTTATTTGCTGTTTTTAATTGTCTTTTAATTCCTGCATTTTATTTCACTTTATTGTATGAAATGTTATAATGTGAAGCACTTTGAGTCTGCCTTGTGTATGAAAAGTGCTATACAAATAAAATTGCCTTGCCTTGCCTTGCCTAACTACTTTAGATGTAAAACCTTTAAATGAATATAAACTCACTGTGTATAGTGATGTTGGCTGCATTGCTGGACTGTGTTGCAGACTCACACCAGTACACTCCACTACTCGCTCTAGTGGTGTTGCATGTGGATCCAGTCATTTGTCCCCAGTAAGAACAGGATGACATGAAGCCAGATTCATCAGCCTTCATCACTCTCCACTCAGCAGAGTTTCCCTCACAGCTCAGTGACAGTGACTCTGTGCTGAAGTGCTGCAGTCTGTGAGGACTCACTGTGAGAGACGCTGCTGGATTCACACCTGAAGACACGTCATTAGGAGACACACACAGGACAAACTATGTCAACACAAACAGGACATTTATTCTCTTGTGCAAGAATATAAAAGTGTGAACAAACTCACCTCCAGACCAGAGAAACTTCACATCACTGTACAGAGTGTAAAACACAGGATCTCCTCTTCCAGCTCTGCACACATATCCTGCTGTGTGTGTCTGTCCATGAAGAATGTAGGAATCCTGTTCAGTCCCAGTGGTGCTACCAGCTAGAAGCTCATAGGTGTAGTTGAGTGACAGTTCTGGAACAGCCTGATACCAGAAGAACCTCCATCCTGCAGACGGAGGTTCAACACTGCAGGTCAGAGTCACTGAGTCTCCAGGACTCGTCCATGATGGAGACACTGTGAGGACAGGCTGAGGGACATCTGTTGGAAAGAGATTTCACACAATAAAGACGTGTTGTGATGAGTCCTTGGTGGATTACTGTCACTGCTGATGTCCTCCATCTTTTACTTCAACTGTGTAAACAGGTGTGATGGGACATTGTCTTTAAATAAATTAACCAATTAAACAACTCAAATATTGTGTTTTGATTCAGGGAAATAAAAATGATGGCTAACAGGTTGTTGTGTGAGTCTTAATCCTTATTAACAAATACATATTCTACATGTTTAGTTTCATATCAACTATCAGTGTAGTTCTTTACAGCAGCAGCGTTCTCTAAAGCTCCCAACAAAACCTTCAACAAACTCCAGTGTGTTCAGAACTCTTTTGCTCGACTGTTCACATCCACCGTCGCTATGAACACATCAGCTGGACCTTTGCAACCTCCACTGGCTAAAATACATGATAGACTTCAACATATGACTCATCACCCAAAAAGCCCTGAACCACGTGGCCCCTCCCTTCCTCTCAGACCTCCTCCCCTCCACGCCCAACCCGTCGCCTCAGGTCCGCCAATGCCAACACCCTGAAGACCATCAGGACCAAGCGCCGGACCTGCTTCTCAGCTGCTGCACCTCCCCTCTGGAACGCCCCCCCATCCAAATCCACCAGGCTCCCCCCGCATCATCATTCAAACAAGCCCCCAAAACCCACCTCTTCAAACTCAAATGCAAAACCCAACATGACTCATCCTCCAGTTTTCTCCAGTTCTATTTCTTTTCATTTCTTTTCTTTTTTTAGTGTTTCTGTCTATTTCTCTTATCTGTATGTTTCCCTTTCTTAGATTTACATTGTAAAGCGTCTTTGGGTACCAAGAAAAGCACTATAAAAAGAAAGTATTAATATTATTATTATATTTACCGACTGGATGGCTGTACTCTGTGTAGTAAACTGGGTCTCCTCTTCCTCCTCTGCACCAGTAGACTCCTCCACCAGAGGGAGAGATGCTTCCACTCTGGAGGAGAACATAAGCTCTTGGTTTCAGAGGTTTAGACGTTGTCTCGTCTCTGTACCAGAAGTACTTCCATCCAGATGATGATGATGATGAAGACCCCACAGAGCAGGTCAGGGTCAAACGTCCCTCTACAGGAGAGTATTTTCTCAGTTGGGCCTTTGGTTTTGCTGTTTTAATGTAGAACAAAGACAAAACAGTGTTATTATTGTGACTGTGAATTTGTCCATATATATATAATGTAGCAGAATGGAGCCTGTTATTGAAGCCGTTTGTTCTTAACCACCAAAATCACCCGTCAGTCAATCACGTGAGGGCGTCTCCCATAAATACGGTGGCGATTCCCCTGATTTCAATCTGACATGAAGACAGAGTTGCGTTGAGCGTCTGTCGGTGAGTTTCCTGTAACTCCGGGTTTTATTGTAATATGGCGTCACATTAATAACGTGATTTGTTACTTGGCTGCCGGTAGCAGCTTTGTTGGCTTCCCGCCTTCGGCAGCAGATGAATTCAGCCTGATCGGTGGGTTCGTCCCTTTCACGAGTCCCTGTCGTCCAAGTCTTGTCTATTTATTGATTGGACGTTGTCCTCTACCGCAGGGGACCGCTAGCGGGATTCGGGAGGAGCGCTGCTGTTTTGCCTCACGTCAATCGGTCCCACCTGAACACGGACTACCGTCGATTGGTGCCGTTCTTACCGACACCCGCCGCTGGTGCCGTGGACCGATGTCCCAGTGTTCTGTTCAAAGAGACGGCCCGTTTTAACCCTTTTACTGGGTCATCTGACGGTGACGTCAGGACCCCCTCTGGCATCAGGGCTCGTGTGAGGAGGTTATCCAGATAACTTATTATTAACGTTATTAACGTATTATTAACGTATTATTAACGTATTATTAACGTATTATTAACGTTATCTTTATTTGTGTGGTGTTTCCCCGCTGAGACACAGTGTGAGTTGTTGGGTAACTGTCTGCTTCATGTTCGTAGGTGCTGTAAACGTCCAGGTGGTGGCGCTGGTGTCCTCGGGTGTGGGTTCCCCTTTTTGTGTGCTGTGTCTTTTGGGAAACTCTGTGCTTGGATCCTTCACGTGTGTGCGCGCAAATCTAAAATTTTAAATATGTTTTCATTAATTTAAATATAAATACTGACATACCTGATGTTTTTACTGTGAAAGCATCACTCCATTCTGTTGTAGAGGCTCCATCTTTCAGTCTGCCCTTACAGCTGTAGTCTCCTCTGACTGATGATGTAATCATGGAGCCTCTTGGGTTTGGAGGTGTGTAATAGTCGGGTGTTCTCCATTCATACTCCCACTCAGAGCCTCCTCCCTCCTCTATTCCACATGTGAGAGTGATCGTCTCTCCAGAGTAAATCTCAGGCCAGTCGTGTTGCAGCAGAGTCACAACAGCTCTGTTTGTGACTGTTCATCATCATCAGGCCCCAAATAGAAAAGTTACACAAACAGAGTTTTAGTGTGAGTCTTAATCCTTATTCACAAATACTTTTTCTACATGTTTTGTTTCACATCAACTATCAGTTTAGTTCTTTACCGACTGGATGGCTGTACTCTGTGTAGTAAACTGGGTCTCCTCTTCCTCCTCTGCACCAGTAGACTCCTCCACCAGAGGGAGAGATGCTTCCTCTCTGGAGAACGTATTGTCTTGGTTTCAGAGGTTTAGACGTTGTCTCGTCTCTGTACCAGAAGTACTTCCATCCAGATGATGATGATGATGATGATGATGAAGACCCCACAGAGCAGGTCAGGGTCACACGTCCCTCTACAGGAGAGTATTTTCTCAGTTGGGCCTTTGGTTTTGCTGTTTTAATGTAGAACAAAGACAAAACAGTGTTATTATTGTGACTGTGAATTTGTCCATATATATATAATGTAGCAGAATGGAGCCTGTTATTGAAGCCGTTTGTTCTTAACCACCAAAATCACCCGTCAGTCAATCACGTGAGGGCGTCTCCCATAAATACGGTGGCGATTCCCTGATTTCAATCTGACATGAAGACAGAGTTGCGTTGAGCGTCTGTCGCTGAGTTTCCTGTAACTCCGGGTTTTATTGTAATATGGTGTCACATTAATAACGTGATTTGTTACTTGGCCGCCGGTAGCAGCTTTGTTGGCTTCCCGCCTTCGGCAGCAGATGAATTCAGCCTGATCGGTGGGTTCGTCCCTTCCACGAGTCCCTGTCGTCCAAGTCTTGTCTATTTATTGATTGGACGTTGTCCTCTACCGCAGGGGACCGCTAGCGGGATTCGGGAGGAGCGCTGCTGTTTTGCCTCACGTCAATCGGTCCCACCTGAACACGGACTACCGTCGATTGGTGCCGTTCTTACCGACACCCGCCGCTGGTGCCGTGGACCGATGTCCCAGTGTTCTGTTCAAAGAGACGGCCCGTTTTAACCCTTTTACTGGGTCATCTGACGGTGACGTCAGGACCCCCTCTGGCATCAGGGCTCGTGTGAGGAGGTTATCCAGATAACTTATTATTAACGTATTATTAACGTATTATTAACTTATTATTAACTTATTATTAACGTATTATTAACGTATTATTAACTTATTATTAACGTATTATTAACGTTATTAACGTTATCTTTATTTGTGTGGTGTTTCCCCGCTGAGACACAGTGTGAGTTGTTGGGTAACTGTCTGCTTCATGTTCGTAGGTGCTGTAAACGTCCAGGTGGTGGCGCTGGTGTCCTCGGGTGTGGGTTCCCCTTTTTGTGTGCTGTGTCTTTTGGGAAACTCTGTGCTTGGATCCTTCACGTGTGTGAGCGCAAACCTAAAATTTTAAATATGTTGTCATTCATTTAAATATAAATACTGACATACCTGATGTTTTTACTGTGAAAGCATCACTCCATTCTGTTGTAGAGGCTCCATCTTTCAGTCTGCCCTTACAGCTGTAGTCTCCTCTGACTGATGATGTCATCATGGAGCCTCTTGGGTTTGGAGGTGTGTAATAGTCGGGTGTTCTCCATTCATACTCCCACTCAGAGCCTCCTCCCTCCTCTATTCCACATGTGAGAGTGATCGTCTCTCCAGAGTAAATCTCAGGCCAGTTGGGCTTCACAACAGCTCTGTTTGTGGCTGTTCATCATCATCAGGCCCCAAATAGAAAAGTTACACAAACAGAGTTTTAGTGTGAGTCTTAATCCTTATTCACAAATACTTTTTCTACATGTTTTGTTTCACATCAACTATCAGTTTAGTTCTTTACCGACTGGATGGCTGTACTCTGTGTAGTAAACTGGGTCTCCTCTTCCTCCTCTGCACCAGTAGACTCCTCCACCAGAGGGAGAGATGCTTCCTCTCTGGAGGAGAACATCATCTCCTGTTTTCAGAGGTTCAGAGGTTTTGTCGTCTTTGTACCAGAAGTACTTCCATCCAGATGATGATGATGATGATGATGATGATGATGATGAAGACCCCACAGAGCAGGTCAGGGTCACACTTCCCCATACAGAGTCTTTTCTCAGTTGGGCCTTTGGTTTTGCTGCTTTAATGTAGAACAAAGACAAAACAGTGTTATTATTGTGACTGAATTTGTCCTCAGAGGCGCCGCAACGGAATCAGGTAACCAAGTCAACTGCCTCGGGCCCCGAGCTGAAGGGGGCCTCGAGGGACGGCTGACGTCAATGACAAAATAATGGAACTGCTTTAGACGCTGCAACGACAACACATCGGAAACCCCCCTCGCAGGGCCCTTTACGTCACTGGCTAGCTGCTAGTAGGGGGCCCCGACAGACGGCTGATATCGCTCCATACCAGCGACACAACCTGAAACCCCCGTAGACACCGCAACGACACGTCGGGAATCCCCCTAATGGGGCCCCTTACTAGCCGGCATGGACGTGCGGTCCCGGTCAAACACACAGATGAAACAATGAGGCGAACACGTCTCTCTGTGCACACGACAAGACAAAAAACAGAGGGTGAAGAGAGAAAACGCGACAGTGGGAATGTGGAAGCTACGTGTGTTACATTATGAACAAGTAGTGCTGCCAGCCAGCCTGCCACTTTATCCCAAACTCCCAGTCATCCACCAGCCACCAAACAAGTTCACTGCACATTGAAAACATTAGTAACAGATGAGCTTCATACGAACACTGATCACAAATACAGGCTGCACATCAGATGAAACAGCAGAACCCACAAGAACACAGAAGCCAAACTCCAAACACCAACCAAATGAACGAGCAAATGTCACAATCCATGTCGCACAATGTGGTCAACTGATTGGCGCGTTTTGGTGGCTAACGCTACGTAGCATTATGCTACACGATGAAACAAAGCAAACACTCTGTAAAGTGAATTCAGACATTTTCTTCTAAACACATTCAGAGCCACACGATACATTTTAAGTAAAAAAAAGGCACAACTATTGGACTGTGGATATGGACCAAGGTGTCATAGCAAGTCTTAAGTTCTTCCTTTCCACTTCAATTCCTTGTTTGTTTTTTTGCTTAGTATTTTTTTATCATTTTGAAAATTTTGCACATTTCAGTTATGTTTGTTTTTCTGTTATTTATATGTTGTGTGTAAACTTTGCATTCAGATTGTTATGTTATTTATTTGATATGTTACTTGTTTAATAAAAGATTTCTTTACTGATCCGTAGTCCTGGACTTCATTTATCATGATTCAGGGGCCCCGTGGTCCTTCTTGCCTGAGGCCCCCAGAGGGTCTAGAAACGCTCCTGGATGTGAGTGAGGTTTAATCTTCAGGTGCAATTCCTGAGGTGCAAGAACCTGACAACTCCAATTACATCGTGGTCTAAATTCTATCCATGTAAATCTCTACGATTGCCACATATATCTCAAATAATCAAACTAAAATGTTAAATATGTTGTCATTAATTTAATTATAAATACTGACTTACCTGATGTTTTTACTGTGAAAGCATCACTCCATTCTGTTGTCGAGCCTCCATCTTTCAGTCTGCCCTTACAGCTGTAGTCTCCTCTGACTGATGATGTAATCATGGATTCTCTTGGGTTTGGAGGTGTGTAATAGTCGGGTGTTCTCCATTCATACTCCCACTCAGAGCCTCCTCCCTCCTCTATTCCACATGTGAGAGTGATCGTCTCTCCAGAGTAAATCTCAGGCCAGTTTGGCTTCACAACAGCTCTGTTTGTGGCTGTTCATCATCATCAGGCCCCAAATAGAAACATTACACAAACAGAGTTTTAGTGTGAGTCTTAATCCTTATTCACAAATACTTTTTCTACATGTTTTGTTTCACATCAACTATCAGTTTAGTTCTTTACCGACTGGATGGCTGTACTCTGTGTAGTAAACTGGGTCTCCTCTTCCTCCTCTGCACCAGTAGACTCCTCCACCAGAGGGAGAGATGCTTCCACTCTGGAGGAGAACATCATCTCCTGTTTTCAGAGGTTCAGAGGTTTTGTTGTCTTTGTACCAGAAGTACTTCCATCCAGATGATGATGTGATGATGATGATGATGATGATGATGACCCCACAGAGCAGGTCAGGGTCACACGTCCCTCTACAGGAGAGTCTTTTCTCAGTTGGGCCTTTGGTTTTGCTGTTTTAATGTAGAACAAATACAAAACAATGTTATTATTGTGACTGTACTGAATTAATGGTTATTAAATTAATGAAGTAATGAGAACATTTCACCTGAAGGAGGCGCCACTGATAAACAATTAACAGAACACCTCCATCTGCACTACTTGCACTACATATTTATATTGGACTACTGCCACCTTATATTTATATATTATACATATCAGTAATTTTTATGCTTAGTTTTTGTGTTCTATTTTGTCCTTAATTTCTTTTTTCATATTTTTTTATATTTCTGTTGTTTATTGTTTATCTATGTAACTGTAACGGAGACTAATTCCATGTGCAAACACATACGGCCAATAAAGCCGATTCTGATTTGTTCAATTTGTCTTATGAATCAATCACTCATCTATAATTTCTCAGTAGGGATTAAATATTGGACGGTTTGTCTCATCATGTTAATGTTCTTTTCATAATCAGTCCATCTTTCTTTGGTTATTTAAAATGATCAATATTATCTGATAATTGTTCCTTTTAAACAAAGATCAGCTGACTAAACAGCATCAGTGTTCAACTTCAAGGTTCCTCTTACACTAGTTAACATTTATTAATTATCACTACATTATATCACATTAGCACTTTATTAAACAGGTTTATTAAATCAACACGTCTCATTAATATAAAAGTGCTTTAATGAACTCGTCGTGATGGTAAAACTTTGATCACTTACCTGATACACTTAGAGAGACTTTATTACTTTCTCTTATAACGTTGGGACGGATCTTCTGATAAGCAACACACTGATATTCACCACTATCTCCTGTAGTTAGAGATGATGATGTATATCTATTTTCTGGTCTGGAGTAGGTCAACCAATGATCTTTCCATCTGAATGAGTAAATCCAGTCAGCGTTGTTTCCTTCCTGTAAGTCACATATGAAGGTAACTTTCTCTCCAGTAAATAAAGGAGACCAGTTTGGCTCAATATGCAGCGAAGCATCTAGAAACAAACACAACATGCAAAGAATAAATTGTGTTTCTTGTATTCATCATAAATGAACTAAAGAGAACAGAAATATTAAATGTGAACAGTGATAGAAGGTGTTGAATCGTCTTGAGTGAATTTATCAAATAAAGGAAGTTGTATAAAAACCTTGAGCGTGTCCACAGTAGAGGAGAATATTCAGCACTAAAACAAAGTGAGAAACATCATCACGCATCATCAAACTGACAGAAACTATTAACTTCTGTCATTTAAAAAGTTCTATGTATGAAAACTATGATTTAAAGAGAGAAAGTACTCACAGAAAAGCCCCAACACACCAAACAAAGCGCGTCCCATCCTCACGTCCACGCTGACACTTTGCTTCTGAGAAACGCTTCGTGTCTGCAGACGGTTTCAAACGTGTGAAACATGAAGAGAAATGTGGAAATGCAGAGACAACATATGAATATTAGACGAGAGGTTTTCTCTAACTTCTGCTTCTGTTTATGGTCCGTGCTTCCTTCCCTTTTTGACCCACCAGACGCTGTTAAACACGTCACATTTTAATGCTTATAGGAAATAAGACCAGTTCCAGTAGTCTGATTAATGCAGATATATTTAATGTCCTTTCTTCATACACGGTCATAAGCTAAAGGTTTCTGTAAAGGCAGCTGCAGGAAGTCAAAGGTCTCCCCTGTAATATTAATACACTTAATAATCCATAAATGATCCTTCTCACCAAACTGGGACGATTTCACAATAAAATCCACAAACAACTTGTAAATGTCGTCACTTCATGGTGAGATTCTGGCGTCTCGATGTCTCGTCTCCTACAGGAAGTGACTGTGAACAGGACACGAAGAGACAGGCGGAAGAGGACGTGAAGAGAGACGAAAACCTCTCCATGCTCCTCGCCTCCTAATACTATATTATATTATATATATATTAATATTATAGATGTGTGATGTAGTTGCACTGTGCCGGTACACATTTGTGATATTTTGTTAATATCTGAAAAAAGGAAAGAAAATATTTTTATCCCATTAAAATTAATTGTTCAAACTCTGCTAACTTCTATATTCTTTATTCTACAGAAGCACTTTTAGTTTGAAGTACATTCAGAGAGCCAGAGAAAGGTGTTTAATGTTTCACAATGACTGATATAAAACACCCTGTGAGGAAGAAGTGAATCACTGAAGCAGATTCAGAGGCTGAAACAGACCAAAATAAATCCACCAACGTTTAATTAGACTTAAATGTAGAAAGTGAGCCGTTTTATTTGATCAACCTTAAGGTTCCTTTTTGTGCATCAAAGCCACATTCAACTCTACCAGCAAACACCGCAGCAGGAGGAAGTGATGCATTCTGGGACGCCTCTTTCACCACAACTGAACCGTTGCCTCAGACGTGTGAATTAAAGTCAAATAACAGTTTGTTTTCAGTCTTTTTTAGTTGTTTTTTTGTATTTTTCCATCAAAAACCAAACTTTGTCCAACTATACATTTAGAGAAGAAATGAATTGGCAGTTAAACGTTTAACTCTTGAAAAGAGGAAACAGTTCAGTCTCCTCACAGGCCTGTGGTCAGTATTGTAGAAGCCGCATTCGCATAAGACAAAAATAGAGAAGGTGCAGAAGAGAATTTCCACGAACTCTTTAGTTCCTCATCTGCAGCAGCATGTTGAGACAAATGAGACAAAACCATTCAGTTTAATACATATATGTGAGGTATATAAATATATTATTATAACCAAATGGTGCAACATACAAAAGCAATCAGTCACATAGAAACACTTTATAAACCTGGTGACACTTGGTGGTCGATGATGTCACTACTTGAGGAGACTCTTCACTACAGACTCACAACCTCCAGTTCAACGTGATTCACACATAAACCACCTTCTAATCAATCCGTATGAATATGAATCAAAAGTTCACATTTCAACTAATTTAATCATGTTTGTTCTGGTAGTCGTGACATTGACATATTTAATCAGCAGTGACTTTAATGGGACATTTTGGATTTTAGGCTCAAACTCCAACAAACATCTCACGTCTGGAATGTTTTTACAAATTAATCGGTTCTTGTGAGACTGATTTAAAAAATAAAAAGGTCAAATACATTTGTGTTGTAAGTCTGAGGAGAAGAAGCACAAAGCTTCTCAGAGTCAGTCAAACCGTTCCTGTTCCCCTTCATACACAAGATGTGTTGCTACTGGATACGTGGTGTCACATGACCACATTCACACCACAGCTGATGTGTGAACCCTGAGATGATGGTTGTTGATCTCGGAGCAGCTGCCAGGAATTGAGTCCCAGTACTGAGCAAGGAAGTCAAATACTAAGAAAAGTTTCAAGCTTAAAAAAGGTTTTTAAAAGTGGAACCAGTGAAGGAGGGACAGTTTCTTTAGAATGAGTCTCCCGGGTCTCCTGGGCAGACACGTGCACAGATAGACCCCTACTGGTGCTCAAGCACCTGCCCTTTTGCCCTGGATGAGAAAAGTGCCCCTTCTGCTGGAGCACAATTGTTTCTTCATGCATCAATATTTATGAGAACTCAAATAATCCGACGGGGCGTTGCCCATCTTTGCTGATGTGAGGGTTCCAGGACGGAGGATGTCACATGTGTACAGACTGTAAAGACAATTAATAATTAGTCATTTGCGATTTTGGGCTAAACAAAATAAAATAAATTGGATGCCAAAAAATATCACCCAAAGTTGGCGGGGATGGACTCCAGCCCCCCCGCGACCCTGTGTGCAGGATAAGCAGTTTGACAATGGATGGATGGATGGATGGATGCCAAAAAAGAGGGACTCCAAAAGCAGAAGGACGGGGAAAATATCCTACTGTGTTTTTTATTTATTTATTGTTTTATTAGTATTTTTAATGTCATGAATCATTTTGGCGATGGGTGCCATTTTCTTTCATTTTGAGCACCTGCCCTCCAAAATGCTCCTGGACATGGCCCCCTGGGACAGAACCACAGCGGGCCGAGTCCCGGACTAAAGGAGGACTCGCAGGTGCAGGTTGTGGCACTCTGACGCCCCCTTGTGGTCCTCTGAGGACATTTCAGATTCAGCTGCTCGTGTTCTCCAGGTTCAGGTGGAAGAAGGACGTCCGTATCCTCATTCTGTTCATCTCTCCGGCTCCTCAAAGCTTCTATTGGAGGGAACTGGACCTTTTGGGCGCCTGCAACACACTGTACAAAGAGTTGATGTGGTCTTCCTCGCCCGGGGGGGCACCCTGTGAGCCCGACGCCTCTTGCTCCCCCCCGTGTCCTTCCGTCCCCACGCCGCCATCACCCTCGCCCTGAGGCGACCCCGTCTCCTCCCTCGGGCCCACGATGGGGCTGCTGGTCTGGCGGGGCGGGGGGGCCACGTTTACATAGCAGGCCTCGGCTTGGCTGGAAGAGGAAGAGGTGGAGACTCTCCACTCGGGGGGCGGCGAGGCCTCCGCCTGCTGGCTCTGTGCTATCCGAGCAGCAGGTGTCCCCTCCTGGAGACAACGCAGCGGAGTGAGACAAGACGCCTCCTCGCGTTACACCAAGACTCCTTTTCACACCCTGAAGGGGGGGTCAGAGTCGGGAGCATCTGGAAAGTGGAACGCTGAGGTCACGCGGCTCACCTGATGCCCACTACATCCGCTGGGAAGGAGCCCCGTGGCCCCCAAGAGGACGAAGACACACAGGGACATGCACACTGCAAACATCAGCACTGCCACCACAACAGAGGGGGGGTGCGATGTCTCTTCAGGATTTATCAAGCCTGAAAGGACATGCAAACACATTTTAACAGACCGACTTATTAGAACAATGAGCAAGAGGCCCAAAAACTATACAGTTAAAAGTGTTTGCCCCCTGCTGGTACCACGAGTGAACTGAATAAACACGTTTTCTGGAAAGCTGAGTTCAATTTCAAACACTTTTTAAAATCGGGTTATCTTTGTTTGACATTAAAATGAGTTTGTTCTGAAATATTTAAGTGACGAAAATGTAAAAAATAAAACTACTTATGCACTCTTCATACTGGATTTTAAATCCTGCTCGAATAATACAAATCATCACGTAAATCTTACACATTGCCTCCGTGCTTTCAGACACATTGCTCGCGCTGACGTGGTTTTTGCCCCCGCAGACGACGGACGTGTTGTCAGTGAAAATGTTGATGATGGTGACCTTCCTGTTTGACCTCTGGGAGGTTCTGCAACCCGCTACGTCACAGACCGACCACGCCCACTCCTCCCCGATGGAGCAGTTGACCGTGATGTTGCACAGAGCGGCAGACAGGTTGGAGTCCAGTGCCGAGATCCTCATGACAGGTGTGGGGACAGTTTCTGCAACAGATACATTAGATGCATTTGGGCTGCCTGCTGGCGCCCTCTAGTGGGCACTAGTAGAAACTACACGGCTCTCATAGAAAACTTGGCAGTCTGTGAGAAGAGACTTTTTGAACGCATTAAGAACCATGGAACTAAATGAAGGGTTAGAAGTTGTTAGTTGGAATTATGACCTCGACCTGTGACGCAGGCTGCTTCAGAGTTCGGTACAGAGACTTTCCAAACCCTCTGGTGACATTTTTGTCAAAAGCGACAAGTGACAAATCCAGCGACCTTATCTGCTTTTCATGGAGGCTTTTGTGGTGTCTGATATGAAAGGACGTTGTTTTGCAGTTTATTGTCCTCAGCGCGTCTCACAGGAAGCTCGCGGCGCGCAGCAGTCGCAGAGCAGAGCGCGCATGCGCAGAACCGCCGCCGATGCTGCAGCGTCTTTCCTCGCGGAGGAGTTGGAGACACACGTTCAATAGAGAGAGAATATGGAATGCCGTTTTAGTCAAAATTGAATAAATACATAAATACATGAAATGAAATGCATTTGAAATACATCATGAAATAAATAAATGAGGCTATAAATACATAAATATTAAATACATTTAATTATTTCATGGTACTTTTATTTCATAATGCCACTTTTCATTTCATGGTACTTTTATTTCACAATGCCACTTTTCATTTCATGGTTCATGGTTCATTCCTGGATATGGGATTTCTCGGGTTGATAGACCGGACAACACAAAGTTAGCCAGCTTGTCGCCAGGAATATCCAGAGGCATAGAGGGTCCAGCACCTGTGCTTGTAGTACCAGCGCTAATGTTGACTTCATCAACTTGGACCTCTTCCACACGCACGCGGTGCTCAATTAGTCTTAAACAATTTAAAACTTCGTCGTCTATGTATACATCTTGAAGAGCACTTATCCGCCCTAGTATTTCCAAAAAACCTCTATGTGTCAAAATCGTATCTGCAGAAAACCCATGTTGATCGATTTGATCTGCTAATGCTAGCATGCTACCTCGGAGCCCACCGATGTCTTCCATTATATCAACACTCACGTCCCTTAGCCAGCCTCCTTTTGCACACGGCTCTGTTGTCTGTTCTGAATGTTAGATGTAGCCACGCCCCCTGATTTGCATATAAGAACGTGAAATGTAAAACGGCATTATGAAATAAAAGTCTCTGGAAATGTAAAACAGCATTATAAAGTAAAAGACTCTAGAAATGAAAAGTGGCATTATGAAATAAAAGTACCATGAAATGAAAAGTGGCATTATGAAATAAAAGTACCATGAAATAATTAAATGTATTTAATATTTATGTATTTAAAATAACATGAAATAATTATATGTATTTAATATTTATGTATTTATTGCCTCATTTATTTATTTCATGATGTATTTCAAATGAATATTTCATGTATTTACGTATTTATTCATTTATTTAATTTTGACTAAAACGGCATTCCATAAGAGAACTCTCTGCAGGACTTTTCAATCGTCTCTAATCACGACTTTTACGGAATAAATACCACCCCGTACGTATTTCATCTCCCAATAAGTTTCATTTATCTCGGACTCGGAAATACCCAAGATGATTTAGACTTTAGACCGCTGCACGTCAGACGTCCTCCCTGTTTGTTATGAAGGTGAGTGAGTCGGTCCAAGTGTCCGGAGAACTTTTACAGTTCGGTAAAGTTGGAAAGATATTCTGATATTCTTTGAAACCGTAGTGACGTCACCAACCAGATGCAAGGAGCTGCGCATGCACACATCTAAAGTCATAACATCGACTTCATATCACATAAAGATTGAAACTTACCTTCAACAATCAGTCGGTGGGTTTCCTTTGAGTCTTTATAGGAAGAATTGAGGAATGAGAACGTATAGCGGCCGCTGTCTGTCTCCGTGAGTTTGTTAATACACAACGAGTGGTTGATTGGAGAATAAGACACTTTGTCTTTATACTTCGGTGTGATGTTGTTAGAGAAAGTGATGGCTTCCTCATTAAAGAGCCACCTGTCCTGATGATGCGGTGGTGAGTTTTTAACTCGTAAACACAGTGAACCGTTTTTCTCCCGGTAGTGCGTCTCCGGTGGTTTCTCTGCTGTGATCGCTGACAGGAAACAATAGAAGAATTACAAATAAACGTGCTGGAACTACATTACAGCATATTACCACAAACAGTACGGTGACTATAAATGTCCTCATATGCATAAGTTGGCTAAGTTGATGAATTTAATGAACTAAAACTTATTAACATACCTTTAACGATATACCTCAAAAGAATCAATACATTTCCTACATTCTTATTAAAAATAAGCCTTTTTACAGCCTTACACCGTCACATGAATGAATAAAATCAATATATCATCAGTTCTGACTTTTAACATTCTGTCGGTGATGCATTTTTAAATTATTTTACCTGCAACAATCCAACAGCTCAGAAGGAGAAGCATCTTCAATCCGCTCTGAACTAGATCGTGTAATTGTATCTGTGTTTCCTGTTGAGTGCATTGCACCGCATAGAAAAGCTTCGATGAGCAGGTTTCCGGCTCGTGTCGCTTCAGCAGGCCGGAAGTCTGCTGAAGCGACGCGCTTAGAGTCGACCCATTTCAATTCAACCCAAGTAAAACCAAACGTGGTGAAATTAGTGAAGTTCATCTGCCTTATTTTAGAGACTAGATATCAGGAACAACTGAGTTTTTTTGAAATGCATTCCTGTTGTAGTTGTTTTTATGCAAAGTGGTCATTGCGACTGCGGTTTGTTTATGCGAAGCAGGTTTTTTCACACTGATTTAATCTGACTGTGGATCTTGCACAGATACGGTACTGACATTTAGGTTGTGCAGACAGACTCACTTTGAAGTATCCGCCATTTATGCATTTCATCATTACCCATCACTTACACAACATCCCTTGCTGTAATTTCACTCAATGAAACAACAGCCAGACAATTCTGGGTAGATTTTGAGGTGGTGACCTAAGTACCATTATCTAGCATTCTACTTACACACAATAACATCAATATCATTACTATCATATGCAAAGTTTAAAAACACCAAAAAGACAGTAATCTTTTAAGATCAACTGAATAACAATTGCAGGTTATTTATTTCTGATCCCAGTAAGAAAGTTAATTAGCAACCGCCAGTCACAGCTAATCAACTTAGCTTAACAGTTAGCATTGTTTGTAGTGAAATATTCTCCTCTGGTATAATACAGAACTGAATAACCAAATCAAACACACATATAGACACGTTGTAAATGAGCTACATTTATTAAAACAGCCACTTAGAAAGTGCTTACTTATAAAGTTAGACCAATGTGAGGGAACCATGTGCAGTACACAGAATGCTTTACAATATGAAGCATTTATTCTGAAATATCTTCAGTTATTTTCAATAGTTTTCATTGGGCTTGTCTGGAGCAGCAGGTGATTTAAATTTTTAAATGAGCACACATTGACAACACATCGTGGTGTATATTGAAGATTTGTAATAACATGCATGATTGACCATTCTAATAAAAGTAATTGAATATAATGAAAATGACTAGAACAAGTTGCTGGTAATTCATTTGAAAAATCATTTCTGATTCTTTAATTTAAAGATTCAAATGACTTATTTTTGGTCCTCAAGGGACAAGTTTCCCAATTCTATCAAATCTGAACGTGTGTCGCCATTTTAACGTAAAATAAAGGGAGACAAATATAATTTCTATCCAAATGTATGTACTTATCCAATACAAAAAACATTGGTGGAATTCAGGGACACTTTCAAACAACAGCGGTAAAAACGCTGTAATTAACGGAAATAACCTTGTGCATCAACAACTTGGGACATTGAAAATGCACAGCGGCGTATCAAATGTCCGGACATACGGACTGAAGGAAGAAATACACTTTTTATACACTGTACCGAAGTACATTATCAACGTTTAAGACAAAAATACTCATACAAACACGATTTAACTCACTTTCCGGCATCACAACGCACACATTTAACAAACATAATCACAAGATGCAATCGTTTAGTACAGTGCATTAAGTGTCAGCTCAGTTATTCCCCTCATGTGAAATGCCACATTCGGTTAAGTTAAAGTGCTTTTAGTAATATTACTAAACATATTTCCTCACTAAACGAGAAAAGACATTTAAATGAAAGAAGTGAATGTCTTCAGGTGGAATAAGAAATTATTGTTATTGTTATAAGACTATTGGGTACATAAAATATTACACAATACATTAGAATCCTTTGTTAAAAAAAATAATGTGGTTCCAGTATCTCCACCTGTTGCAAGTATTTTTTTAAAGAGAAAGAAAAACTTATTTTGGTATTCGTCCTCAGATCAAGGAAGATACGCTCGTTTCTAGAATAATCTTGAAATAGGTTGATTCCTATTGGAATCAGAGTTACTACTAACACAATACAGGGTTAAGTTATAGACAGGAATTACCCCAAAATGTGAGGGGTTTTGCAGTGTTTGAGCATCCTCCAGTTACAGTAAATCAAGTCCTTTCCAAAGAAGTGTCTCTACGGATGACTGTTGCTGTACATTTGTACACGTGAGGTTTGCTGCTCCCTTTCAACTGCCTCCACACATGGAAGAGTTCGGCAGGCTTCCCCATCTTGTGGTTCCAGGTGTCTTGCAGGTGTTTGGTTTCACCAGCGGGGGAGGTGGGTTTTTTCTGCTTTTTTCGTCACCACTTCCCGTTTCTGTCGTCCCTCACACGTTGCTGATGCGCACGCTGAGAGGGCTGCTGTCTCTGACGCGCCCCCTTCCTCGCCCCTTCTCCTCCCCCCTGTAGTTCTCCTCCAGTCGCATCTTCTCCGGGTCCGCCCCGGCCTCCTGGCCCCTGTGGAGACGGGACGCCCGCGACGGCGGGCTCGGCGGCAAGGCCTGCTTGAAGACGAGTGGGGTTTTGGTTTCGGCCACTTTGTCGAAAAAGGCGAAATCGGCCACGTATTTCCCCGAGGGAGAGAGGGAGACGACGGGCGGGAACTCGTAGCCCCAGAGGATCTCGTCGGGCAGGTAGGACGTTCGGACCTGGCAGGTGGCGGAGGTCGGCTCAACCGTGGCGCTCATGATGACCAGCAGCTCAAAGTCGGCCACGTCCGGGTCTGTCCAGCCACCGCCTGGGGGGCAGAGGAGACCCCAGGTTAAATAACAGTCTAACTATTTAACAAAGCAAGCCGTGTGTTTTTATCCTTCACAGGGGGCAAAAAAGTTTGAAATTCAGAGCCTAAAGAAAGCAGAATTATTATATATTTAAAAATATAGTGGATAGTGGGCTATAGTGTGCTAGCTCCCCAGTATGGAGCTGATACGGTGGCTACCTAAGGCCCCACCCTGGTCACCCTAAGGCAATTCCTGCTATAGTTTCGCTAATGAAGGGGCTTTTTAGTGATTCTCCAGCCACCTGAAAAACCCACTCGATATTCACTCTATACCCACTGATTCCATAAGCACTTGAAAGAACCTCACACACAAACACACACACTGACAGAACTCATTCAAGCAAGTCGAACACTCAACCTACAAGCGCTCCAATCGCAAATGTGTCACAAATTCTAAAAACAGAATATTTCTTGACATCAATCCCAAACCCAGTAACACAAAGGCCACGCTGAAAAGACTCCTTCACTCCAACGAACACACACCTGCGTCAACAGGCTCAGAGAGCAGACTCTGTCATCTGTCTAAACAGTCCTCAGCCTGAGCCGGACCCGGTATCGCTCCCGAGGGGTTTCGCAACCACCCGCGCTCCCTGCAACAAACTGAGAGGGATTCTCTTTGTTGGGCGGTGCAAAGGGCTCCGAGTGCATTCATGCAGGGATCTTTCCAGCTGCATGGTACAAGCTGCTGCTGCTGCAAGGTTGACGACACATCCAACTGCCTCAGCTGTGTGGTTTTGGTGAAACTAAGCGAAAATGAAAAACTTCTACACCTCAGGTTCTTACTATCGTCTTTGTAAGCATGCCGATGTTAGTTAATATTTGACAGACCAACGAGCCTTTTATTGTCTCCCACGCACACACACTTTCATCTGCCTTGTGTGGTACAGGGTACTATATGGTTAAGAGGAATGTGCCATGACGCCTCTATGGGCCGTCTCCACGGTGTTCTGCCCTCCCTGAATTTGGTGGCTCCTGGTCACACAACGCCAAAAAGATTCAGTGCTGTTGCACTGGAGTCCAGTTTTCAATGTCCTCATGGGAGCAGGTTCCCGTTTAAACAAAGTACATGTCGGGACCATAAAGCAGGCTTTGCAGGAAGCGCTCAGGCTCTGTTCAAAGAACCTGTGAGCACTGAAGGGTTAGGGTTAGGGTTGACTGAGCAGGCGTGAGTATTATCAAGGAAGTAGTGGTACCAAGACTTTTTAAAGGGTCCATAAGAGACAGTCAACCATTAATCCATGGTCTACGTGGGGTTATCATGTGCCTTAATCGAATTAAGGAAATTTAGAGATATCAAATCTCAAATCTGAGAATCTGAGAAAAACAAAAGATGTTGCAATGCTTTTTGCGAGATAGAATGTGTTTCACCACTCAAGATGTGATCTAAAAGATCGTTGTAGATTTGGTTGTAGATTTCTTTTCATGTGACGTGTGCATTTAAGGCCTGGATTTATGTAACTCTTAACAAGCCGGATGAAACTACACTGACTACTGTTACAGTGGCCATTTAGAACAAGGATTACTGTGGTACCATGGACACTATTATGTGTAATTCAATCCCTTTAATATGGCTCCGGTATCAGTTTCCTGAAAGGAAAAGTCAAGTGTGTCAAGTGGGGCTGAGGAAATAAGAAGTCTGCGCTAAACGAGCAGTGTGAGTGAAAATGACGCAGCGGTCAGAGCCCGTCAGTGCCGATGCCTTTGTGGTGTCCAGCGCTGAGAGGTCTGCGCTGCTGTAAGCGGATCCGTGCGGGCTTCGTGTCAGCACCCCAGACTGTACGCCATTGTCCTCTAATGAGGGGTGTCTCCGCCGATCTCTCTCACACACATTCCAGCCAGAGAGAGCGTCTCCTCCGCTGCCAAACCGGCCCGACTGTGGACAGCTAGAGGCAGTCGGGCGCGCGGCACATGACCGTGAATACCAAGACACCTACGTACACATACATGCTGACTGCGCGTACAGTTGTGCTCAAGACATTTTGTAAAACATTTAATGACTATTTTGTCATTTTATTTTTCCACTTACAATTAATGAAGCAGTTTTGTTTTTGATATTTTGATATCAGACCAAAGCAGGAGCTACTGTGCCAAATGGCAGGATTCCCATGTGCCTCAACCCTCATAGGGTAATAGGGTTCTCAATTTAAACTATATTGGAAACGTTGTTATGCCGTCTCCTCTGCTTCCTCATCCAGGCCGCCGCCCACGTTGAGCTACACAAACCACCGGTATCACGGTCTACGCATCAGACCTTCTACACAACCTTCGACGCCGTGGAGTCGGGCATACCTTTCGCCGCCCAGGCCCTTAGAGGGCTGTTCTCGTCGATGGTGTGGTAGAAAGTCAGGGGGATGATGAGGAAGGGGCTGTCGGTGGACGTGTCCACCTGGAAAGGCACATTGCGCTGGTCCAGCCTCACCGTCTCGCCCTCCTTGGTCAGCGACGTCTGAAGCAACTTCCCCGTCACCTGGGAGCCAAGATGGAGTCAGTAAATGTAGCCAAGAGGTTGCAGAAGGCATCCTGTAACCAGAAGGCTGCGGGGTTTAATACCTGCAACGGCCAATATCTTCATCATTGGACGACGGGGTGGTTGAGCATGGAAAATCATAGCAGCACATTTAAAGCTTTTCTAACCATTCCCTTCACTGTGTAGTTCACAGGTGTAACATGTGCAATGTTACAATCATACCCAAAAGCGACTTGCATACCTGGCATCCTAACAGCAGGCTTTTGCGCATGTTGGCCACTCGGATCATGAGGCAGGGTCGACCCTCGTGATTTGACACAACAGCGTGTTGACTGAACTTCACCGTCTCGCCTCTCTTCTTGGGACGAGCAACCTACAAGAGGAGGGAAACGTGTCACAGCTGCTAGAAATGATGGGTATGGTGGTGATACAGGATGGGCAAACCAAGGACATATCAAGGTGAATAATGAACCTTAATGCCCAAACTCAACTATCTAACAAAAGCACTATAAAGAAAAAGAATACCCCATGTTTTGAGGGGCGGGGGGCCCTCAAAGTAAAAAAAAACTACCCATGACTACCTTTGCCAGGAATGTGCCAGTGATAAAGATCTCCATCACCATGGTGATGACTAGCTGAAAGATGAGCAGGACAATGGCTCCGGGACACTCCTCGGTGATGCACCGGAAGCCGTAACCGATTGTGGTCTGAGACTCCAGAGAGAAGAGGAAGGCTCCCGTCAGGGTCTTAACCTCCATTACACAAGGAGTATGGTTGGACGGGGGGTCAAACTCTGGAGGAAAGGAGGAAGAACAGAGGATCTTGGGTTTTGGGGTTGTAAACAAATTATAAAGGAACGTTCTGTTCCATCTCTCAGTGTACTGCCAGATCCTTCTCACGTTCTCACTGAAATGTAAAACTGTACGCCTTTCTTGTTAACTCGATCAATCAAAGGCATTGTGTTACAACATCCAGAGGACATAAAGACAAAGCTTCATCCTCCCGTCTCGCTCCTCCTTACCCAGGAGATCTCCATGCACCAATGCCACTAGGTACCAAAGCACACCGAAGGCAAACCAGGTCCCAGCGAAGGTGGCAGCGAAGAGGAAGAACTTGTAGCGCCACTGCATGTCCAGGAAAGTCGTCCAGAGGTCGCGGAGGTACAGCGCCCCTAGCCCGCTTATGTGCTCGATGCGAACGTTGCTCCGTCCGTCTTTCGAGAGGACCCGGCGCCTCCTTCGCAGGGCGTTGGGCCCTTCGGCTCCCGCCAACCCTCCTCCTGCACCGGCGCCTCCTGTCCCACCCGGGGAGTCCAGCAGGGGCTTGGTGATGTCGGTCTGCGTCTCGGAGTGGCATACTTTCTGAGGGGAGGAGCCTTCGGAGGAGGGAGGAGAGGTTGAGGTCATGGTCCGGAGCTGCAGGAGGTTGGAGATGGAGACAACAGCAGGTGAGGAGAAGGAGAAAAGTGGGTACAGAGGCTGTGCAGAGAGCTGAGATGGAGAGAGGAAGGGGGTATAGTCGGTAGGGGCAGTAAGACCAAGTGAAATGAAAAGGTGCAGGATGTATTCAAAAGGGCAAAAAAAGAGAACACACAATAACCACATGAATGAGAATAATGAAAGAGGGGAACATTTGGGAAGAGAGGGAGATGAGGATGAAGAAAGAGGAAGGGGATTAGGAGCACATTTTTCAACTGCACAGAGGTGTGGTACCATGGTGGTCCAAATAAGCCCCCCCCCCCCCTTTTCTGGCAGCTGGCCTTGTCAAAATAAAAGCCTCTTTTGAGCATGAAGGCACAGCTGTTCTTTCACATTAAAAGTGTTATAGTGGAGGCTCATTCACGTGTCAGTTGCACAAGAGGGCTATTGAATCGAGATGGGATGCTGAGGTTTCTGCTGGACAACCCTCTTCTATCTTAATGAATCTTAATGAAACCTCAATGCCATCAAAGGCAAGGTTCACAAAAAAATGGTTTTCCCAGTTGGGAAGCTCAACCCCATCCAACACCTTTATGGAAGCGTGAAGGCCAGGCCTTATCACCCACTTCAGGGATTCTCAGGCGATTGGAATGGGAGCAAATTGCTTTTTGGTATTATATGTTCATTCATAATGAAACGTGCATGTAGTGTTTTTGTGTCCAAATACATTCAGAAACATTTTTATTTGAAATTGATGTTGATCTCCTATACAACGACGCCATCACTCATCAAGCTCAGAGATTGTTGTCATTGAACAACCTTCGAGGGAAGGCAATGGACAATGGAGGTGTAATGTGGTGGGATCGATCTTTATGTAAGTGTAAGTGAGGGTCAGCAGTATATTAACAAAACGAGAAGCTGCCCCACCCCTCCCACCGGTGCCACGGGCACTCGTGCCCACTGAACGGGTTAAGTACACACTTGACAGCTTCACCTTTATCTGTATTGCGGTTTCTCCCCATATCCTTCTTTTTCTTTCCTTCTCTCGCCCTTTTGTCTCAAACCGCCTCGGCTTTCCGAAGCGAATGCGACAAAAACCTAAAACAAAACAACACAAACAAAAGCCCGAGAAACCGGACGATGTGATACGCTCTGTCCTTCCTTCTGCCCTCTCCATGCTGGAGCTCACACCGAGAGAATGAATAGAGATCTGTGTGGACGTCTGTGCTCTGAATACTAACATGTGGAGGGGGAGAGGGAGGCGGGGTCAAGAGGAGGCCCGTGTGATTGGCCGTGTCCATCTCCGGCTGACCTCTGAACCCTGCGTAGCTCCGGCCTACACATACAGTAGACACACACTCGCGCGTTGAACGTATAGACCTTCAGAGCGGTTCGAGCGCAGCACAATGCCATCGATTGTCCTGAGGAATGTGTGATTTGCAGAGTCAGGACTTGGCGCACGCATGGGGGATCTAAACACACCCATGACATGTGAAGTGGCCAACTGGTCACCTGATGAAACAATACCCTTTTAGCTTTGTATTGGTGATCACCAACGAGCTTCAATTCATTGTTGGATGGGTGTTATCCGTGTCTTTCTTTAGGAACAACACAGAACATCACCACCCTTGTCCCATCGATATGGATTCCCTCTATTGTGACTATGACTTGTTCCACGCTCAAGGTCAGGGTCTCTTCCTCTTCGTCGCTCTCCTTCCCTCTGTCCTGTCCTCACAAGAATGCTTTGTTTTCGACGGAGATGAAAGGGACAAAAGCCACCATTGAAAAATACGAGCGGGTGAGCGGGTGAGTGAAAGAGAGAGCGAGTTAGACGGGGGAGAGGAGAGCGGCACGGAGGGTTAAAGATTTCCCCGGTGACAAAGAGATGAAAGAGGAAAAGGGAGGGAAAGGGACGGCGAGGCGGAGGGAGAGAGGAAGGGCTGCGTGGAGCGAAGGTGGAGGAAACAGATCGGTCACAAAAGACGGTCATTAGTATTCCGGAGGAGGGAGTGATCCCTTCCACTCGGTGTCCCCGTCCAGTGTCCCCGACCATAGAAGAAGCCGGGACACCGCGCTGAAAAGACCCGATACAACACGGGCTGAATGGCCCTGACCGCCGTCCTCGCCAGAGCGGCCTGTGACCGCGCTGAAAGGGGGCCGTCCAAACATCAACACAGGAGGCATCAAATTGAGCCGACACGAGACGCCAACCCGCAGTCCAGCTGGATAGATTAGCTTGATGTTTCTATGGCAACAGAACTTTGTCTTTAACTAAACTTAAATTGAAGAAACACAAACAATCACTAAACAAGTAGATATTTGCCTGGATGGTACATTTGGACGCCCTCCTTGATGTCAAAGTCTAAATCAGAGGTTTTCAACAGGGGGTCCGCGACCCCCAAGGGGTCCGCGAAGGTACTGCAGGGGGGGTCGTGAAATTTTTGGTTGATAAGACTGTTGATTGTTTTAAACAATTTTTTTCCCCACAAATGTAAATGTCTCAGAATCAGAATTTTATTTATGGTCTTTAAATACACATTAACATGAATCCAGCATATTGGAGCGAACGGATAAATTGATGGAGAAGACGTTATCTGTCAGTCCGCAACACACACACTCAGCTTCCCTCAGCAGCTCTCAAGCTGGGCAGCGGTTCCCTCACTGCTCCTTTCATCCTGATACGACAGCGCAGGCATCAGCCAATCAGATCGCCTTTATGCTCACGTCTAAAGAGCGTGAAGCTCAAAAATAAAAGATGGCGGACCAAACTCCGTGGAATAGGGGGTCCCTGCTCCACCTCGCCACTGCCGCCAGTTTGGGGGTCCTTGCCTTGAAAAACGAAAGACCTCTGGTCTAAATAGAAACACTATTTGTCACAGCTTTGGTTTTCATGGGATTCATTCATTCAAACTTGAGCAATTTTCCTGTCTAGTGAAAACCACGTACTGTATCCCCCCAAAAAATACCAGGAAAAGGGAGGTTTCGTGCCAAGGCCATTTCTGATAAGTGTTTTACTAGTTTATTTGCTAAAAAGCTGAATACTAGTCACCCCAATAGTATTGAAAATGAAACGTGACACAGCTGTTTGATGAATCAGAAATAGAGAGTTGGAATGCGGCCGCTCTCACATCTGGCCAGTTGCTGCTTTGGGAGAGAGTTTCTGATGCTGTGCGACCACCTGACAAACACCTCAAAGATCTGATACTTAGTTCCCACCTCGAACTTCTCCCCTAAAGCACCCGGAGGTTAATTCTCTCTGCATTCTGTGTGTATTCCACAATCATTCACAGGAAGTGAAAAGTAATCAGTTGTCACGGCGATGTCATTGTCCCACAGCCTCTTGGTGTGCGTCCAACACCGGGCCTCCGCTCCCTCTGCCTGGAGTCAGCGTCCGAGGAGTTACGACCCGTCGAACAACAGAGCAGCTGTGATGCAGGCCGGACTTTTACCTTCTTCTTCTTCTTCTCTCCCCGTCGGCCGGGCCTGATGCTCCGCCCTCCCTGCCCTAAATCTGAGCGCTGCACTGCCGGCGTGGTGCTGATGAGGATTCCTCAACGAGAAGGTGTGATTGTGGAGACTCTGGAGTCAAAGCACCATCACAACTCTCAGAGCTCTGTTCGGCTTGACGCAGCCATAGCGTTGCATCAACTATTGTAGGATGTTAAAGGGTAATTGTGTGTCAGTCAGCCGGACGTGGCAGCACACGGCCGCCAGTGGAACCTCCTCTGTTGTTACGCGCCGCTCGTATCACAACACATCGGATGCAGCGAGACGCAGCACCTGTTGGACGTTGACCTCCGAGCCTTTGAGCAGCACGTTTCCTCCGACGAACCCGTCGCAACCCTCCTTAGAACACGCGTTGGAGATAAACGCCAGCTCCAACAACAGCGATGGAGAAAAACAACACAAGAAACGAGGGCCCACTGAGACCGAGACACAGCACTGCAGGACTCTTGTGAGGATGTCCGCAATAATCCGTCAGATCTTATTTCATTCAAACCTTTGATTTGCTTTTTACACACTTTGTGTGTGTGTGTGTGTGTGTGTGTGTGTGTGTGTCTTACCTTTTATGTTGACTTGTAGCAGAAGTTCAGTTGAGCTTCACTGTCCGGTCGACGCGTGAAATAGACAAAGAGGGGACAACTCGATCTGTCTCGAAGGGGGTTGTAAAGAAGAGGAGAGCGTTCACTCTCTTCGCGCCACCACGTCCTCCTCTTCGTCCCTCTACGTCCTCGTCATCCTCGCTTACTTTTTTTGAGAGACGGAATCCTAAAAAAGCTCTCCAAGAGACAACATGGTCGGTCGAAAGAGTGGCCCCCCCGTGGAGGGGGAGGAGGTGGGGAGGAGAAGGAGAGGAAGGGAGCCGGTGTCTCCCGGCACGCTGGTACTGGCGGGACCCGGTTCTGGCGGCCCCCCCCCCACGTTACTGGGTCCTTATGTAACGGGCCGAGCGGCGCTCTGCTCTCCCTCCCTGCGTGTGAAGCCGGACGCCGCTGTGTGCGAGAAGTTAAAGAAAGCCTGGGCTGTCCACTCCCCCGACGCCCCCCCCCACATCCCTCCCCTCTATATAAACCCAAATGTCTTCAGACAACCGCTGTTTCACCACGTTTTTAATTCATTAATTCAACCCCCCACCCTCCGGCTTCTCCTCCCACCCTCCCTCCCCGGGGCCCCTCCCTCACTGTACTCTGTGAATGGGCCCCTTTGTGGCGAGGCCTCCTCCGCCGCCGCGGCCTTTGTCAACTTTCTCATGTAGATGGCGCGATGGCGATGAGATACGCGGCCGGAAGTTGTCGCGCAGAAACGACGGAGGTATTTCACAAATCAAAGACGGGGAAGGAGGAGAACAGGGCCTCCTTTCTCCTGCCGGTCTGTGATGCTGTGCCATGTCCGCCTGCGACGGGGGTCATCGGGCGAGTGCACGTGGCCGAATAATGTTGATTGGAACATTTGAACTCTTTTGGGCTCACACATCTGGATCATAGGCTCCAAAAATGGCACCCGCTGATACAACAGGTCTCTATAGAATCATCCCTTCTTATTGAGGAGGTGAAACGCACGGATGCTGCTGTTCCTCAGAGTAACGGGGCCCCCTGACATCACAGCAGAGTGTTCCCCCTCCTGTGTGACCATCCCTTAAGCATCTGGCGTGGTCGGCGTCCTCCCCGGCTTCACCTGAGGCCGACGTACGGGGGGGGAAAGAAGGTCTGAACTTTTTCAGACCAACGATGATTGTTTTGCAAAATTGTCACATTTACCTCCAAATGAAAGGACTTTCTAACAATAAAACCACATTCTGATCAGCTGAAAGTGGCAATCCAGATGTTTTCCCACTTTCTTACATCAGTATAAAGGCTCAACTCGTTTAACCCACCCGGTAAACGTTTGAAAGACGGAACCAACACATCGCTCTTCCGCTTTCAGACCGCCGAGAGTTTTAGGAAAACTGTGTCACGGAGGTCAGAGGTCAGTGGGATGGAGTCGAGAGGGAAAGGGAGAGGGAGAAAAGGGAAGAGAGGTTGTGAGAGGGGGGCGTGGTGGAAGGAGACGAAGTGGCACATGGCTTCACCTCCTGCTTCCTTGTTTCCTCCCCTCTCTTTGTCGATCTGCCCCCTTGGTCGAGTTGTGCTTCCACCACATGTCGCCCTCCCCCCTTTGTTAATTCTGTCACTCTCACTTCACCTCACCTCCCACCCGCCCTCTTTCCGAGGAAGAAGTGTGCCCACGAATGCAAAACTCCCCAACAAACCACATCAATCACAGACAGGAAGGCAAACACGTAACCGGGGAAACGAAAGAGAAAGGAGAGACAAATAATAACAGAACGAATACTGTTCTACAGAAAGAATTATGAACCAGAACCTTTGCATCTCGTGTGGTTTTGTTACTATGTAATTTGCCATTTAAAAACCAAAATAAAAAAGGATGTCAAGTGCGTATTAGTCTCTCGCTCCATCTGGTGGTTGAGACACACACACACACCCGTCAGACACACACACACACACACACACCCGTCAGACACACACACACACACCCGTCAGACACACACACACACACACACATGTAAGACACGCACACACACATTGTTGATGTAGTACAACAGCAGCCTCAAGAGGTCGTCCGTGTGAAGCTCATAAACTTTCGCCTCAGACTCAGTTTGAACAGACTATATATATATGTATACATATATACATATATATACTATACATTAGTCTCTTTCTACTCACTTTTTAAGGTTTAACGTTTCATTACGTCACGTTACATGTTTTTACAATAAGTGCATTTCAACCATAAGGACAAAAACTCAAAAGAACAAGACACAAGAAAGTGAAATTTCATCAAATAAGCTGATTTACAACTTGCTATAGAGCGACATTATAAGTATAATCGGGGGGGGCAATGGAGGGATGGCCCCCTCCGCGTCCCCTCACACTGATATGGACTCTGGTCTTGGAAGCTGGACCTTCTTAAGACTCTGAGATCAAATTAATTTTAAATAAATAACAAAAAGTTATTGAATTATAAGCTGAATGAAGAAGAAAAAAAAAAGTGACATGACGGGTCCCAAGTTAAAGCACAATCACAAGGAGAATGTAGTTCAACATAAGATAAAACAGGACGCGCTCACTGTGTCTTTGCCAGATGTTACAAGCTCTTCATCTGATAAACCAGCGTTCCTGAAGAGGAGCTCGATCTGAAGGAACTCGTGAGAACCGCTTGTTTCAGCTAATGCGCCGCGGCGGCTCGCTAACGGCCTCCGCGAGGTCAAGCGGTCGTCATGATGACAACCCGATCTGCAGCACATGACCAGCAGCCGACCAAGGGGGCCTCACGAGGAGAATCCACTTGGATTCCACGCTTGGTTTCACACGAAGGTTCCAGCTCGTTGTCTTTTAAGTTGATCTCACCCACGTTGCCTCATCCAGTCGCTGCAGGAAGTGAACCGATAACGACACACACGGGTCCCGTTTGTGCATCCAGCGTTACACAACATGACCACACGAGCGACTGCGTGCACACCTTAACTCTCACCTCACGAGTGCGTCATCTGTCGATCTCGGCACGCCTTCTTTTGTTCGTCGCATCGGTCTGCATAGAAATGAAACACAAAAATCATGTAAGTGTAAGTGGAATTTTAGTGTCTTCATAGAACTGTGACTTGGTCCCACCTCCAAAACAAAGATAAGACAGCAGATAGACGGGGAACCTTTTCCACCCGTCATAAGAACAAACACAACCTATTTGTGTATCTGCATGATTCTGCTCATGTAAGAGACAACCGTCGCACACTGCTGGTATTTGGCACATGGATGTGAGGACTTCGTCGGCGCTCCAGCGTTGTGTAACATCTTCATCATTGCAGCAGTGAGTGACCAAGTAGTTACACTTTTATGCTTTATGCTTCTCTGCTGTGTTTGGAGATCCCTCTGTTTTCCTGCCCCGTGTGCGCTGTCCCACACGATCAATATTTGACACACCGTGAGTGCGTTTGTTGCGCTCTGGAAACGTGTGAAAGGCCGTGAGTCCGATGAGAAGATGCCGGGTGGAAGGAAAGAGAACGTGCGGTGTAAATAACAACTTCTCGTGTCACCGCGTTGCTCTTCCGAAGGCCCGACACCCGAAGCGGTTCAGGAATCGGGGGGTGGATCCACGGGGAGGAGAAGAAATGGGGCCAGGAGAAAGAAAGTTCTTTAGATCAGACATTTGCACAAAGGATGCAACAAAAACTCAACAGAAACCAAGATTGTGACCGTAGTTATTCTATGCAGGACTCATATAGATATAGAAGCGTAGAGGGATCCCTACAAAATACACCCGCTCACAAATGGGGTTTTCTTTTCTTATGTAAATCTCCCCGATTCAGTGTGCGGTGACCTGCGGTGACCCCCGGTGGGGAGGTAGTGGGGGAGGGCGTTACACAAACACATCCACCGCTCTGTATGAGAAGGGACACCGATGGCAGTAAAACAGCAGGCGATAAAGGTTGTTTTGAGAAGGCGAGAGTCACCAGGTCACCGTAACGCTTCCTCCATCTCTGCTTCACATGTATGACTCATCAGGGCAGGTGGTGTGTGTGTGTGTGTGTGTGTGTGTGTGTGTGTGTACTCTGAATGAGTCAATAAAAATGACACAAGAATCTCATATCTGAGAAAACTCCCCCGTTTATCAACAAGTGGCCGATGGATCATTGCTGAATGTGGTGTTGTAACACTTCCCTGTTTACAATAACAGTGATCAGGTTGTGTGAATGGGGGGGCAGGGGTCATTTTGAGGGTGTGTTGTCACACTGAGCAGCAGGGGGAGGGGCAGGAGGCGAGGGGGGTCTATGTTCCTATAATAAAGCCGGTCACTGAGCCTTTACACCCACAGACCAGTGAGAGCTCAACACTTCACCAGGACTCAGCAGGAAGAACCTTGTTTCCTTCCAATCAGCTGGACTCCCATTCAAGGTTTTTGCCTCTTTGGAAGTTGGTTTTCTTTTTTTCTTCTCGTCTATTGGAATCGCTGGTGATGGCAGACAAAGGGTGAGTGGTCTCCTTCGACCGGACTGCAGCTCTCCCCTCATGCTGCCGACCACACGGCATCTCGTGGGTGAAAGTTAAACCAGGGCATGTGCGGCTTGGACCCCTCCCCCGAAAAAAAAAGACCACATGCTCTCTGAGCAGCAAAGGCCCCTCCGTGAAAAGACATTCATGTATCGCAGTGAGAGTCCTGCGTGGAGTTAAACTGTTACTTTTAACCCGAAAATGGACTTTATAGCACTCTATCAATATCGTCTACCACCGCCTGTCCTGTGGCAGAAGCCATTGGTAAAACACTGCAGGCTGTTTATTTATAGCACAGTCTGGTGTGGCCATCAAGGCATGAGTGACAGCGGTTTGCCATATGAGAGGAATTACACAGAAGGAAAGTGTGTGTTATGTCACCATTGAAGTGCGTGACAGGATGAGAAAGTTCACGTGTTTTATCTTTATTGGTGGCAGTTCTCAGATAGTCTCTTATCCCGTAACGTGGTTACGTTGACCGCATCACATGACGCTCAACGACTCGAGGAGTCAGGGGGACTTGAATGTGGCATCTGATTTTAAAACTCTCTTCCCGTGTCATCCAGCTACGGATACGAGGAGTGCGAGGCCACGGCCGACTGGCTGCTGGCGCGGACGGGCGTGCGACCCGCGGTGGGCATCGTGTGCGGCTCGGGCCTTGGCGGCCTGGCCGACATGCTGAAGGACCAGGTGGCCTTCAACTACGAGGACATCCCCAACTTTCCACAGAGCACCGGTGAGCTCAACCTGCGACAAAAGAACCCTCCGCCTGTCCGACCGGCCGCTCGTTTCCACGCTCACATCCGCTGACCGTCTTTTTCCCACCGCAGTGCACGGACACGCGGGCCGGCTGGTATTCGGCACCTTGAAGGGCAGGTCGTGCGTTTGCATGCAGGGGCGCTTCCACCTGTACGAGGGCTACCCGGTCCAGAAGGTGCGTGTCGCCCGAACCCACGTGGACTATGAAGGACCTTTAAAGGAAATGCCGCGACCCCTGACGCACGACGCCTCTGCTCGCAGATCACGCTGCCCATACGCATCTTCAAGCTGCTCGGCGTGGACACGGTGATGCTGACCAACGCGGGCCGGAGGCCTCAACCGGGACTTCAAAGTTGGAGACATCATGGTCATCAAAGACCACCTCAACCTGCCGGGCTTCGCTGGCGTCAATCCGCTGACCGGACCCAACGACGAGAGGTACCGCGGGTTCTTACAAGAGACGACTTGGGCTTTAAGCTTCCTTCTGGTTGCCCGTTCTGGCGTCCAGAGGTCCCCTCCCTTCCCTAAACCTGCCACTTGTCCCACCCCCCCATCCTTCTGCCCCGGCAGGTTCGGCGCGCGGTTCCCCTGCATGTCGGACGCCTACGACGGAGCGCTGCGGCAGATGGCCATGCACGTGGGACGGGAGCTCGGCTACGGAGACTTCCTGAAGGAAGGGGTGTACTGCGTGCTGGGCGGACCCTCCTTCGAGACCATCGCAGAGTCCCGCATGCTGCACAAACTGGGCGCCGACGCCGTCGGTGAGTAGCGGCCTCATCAGGGGTTCACCAGCAACGCGTTGGGGATGTGCAGGGGAAACACCCGTTCACGCGATCTCGTCCTCGTCAGGCATGAGCACGGCCCACGAGGTGATCGTCGCGCGCCACTGCGGCATGCGCGTCTTCGCGCTCTCGTTGATCACCAACCAGGCGGTGATGGACTACGACAGCGAGGCCAAGGCCAACCACGAGGAGGTCCTGGAGACGGGCACCCGGCGGGCGGCGCAGCTGGAGCGGCTGGTGTCCACCATGGTGACCAAGATGGAGCTCAACAACTACGCCGGAGACGCTGACCGAGGGACGATGGCGTGACAAAGAAAACCCCAATGAGTTTGTTATCTAGATGAACTGTTGGAGAAAATAGACGTATTTGTTCTAACTTAAAACATTTGATCAGCTCTGTCAATGTGGTCGTTTTAACTTAAAAATGAGCAAACAAATCTACTGTATAATTCCTAATATTGTGAGATGTGTACATTAGTTGACTTAAGGTATTTTACAGCGCTTGTTTTTTCATATTAATGTTGTTACTAAAATGTGTTATTTATTACGTCCAGTTTGTTTGGGGTGACGAGGGGAGCTTTTTATATCACCACAAACAAATTCAGCAATAAACAGAAATTGAGACAAATGAAATCTCCATTTTTATTTGGCAAAGAGATGCTGCACAGTAATATGATGCATATGGATCCCAGAGGACCCTGAATGTAAACATTTGGTAACGTTACAAAAGCATCTGCTGCAAAAACCCAACAGAGGAACGCTGGCTGCGGGATCAATGTAAGAGATCTGCTGTCACCTGTTAAACCTTTCAAATCAATTTCCTCCATTGACAAAAATGAAAAGAAAAAGAAAATTGACAAAATATTTTGCCACACGAAAACACTTTGTTAGGAAAGTTATGACACAAGTCAGGCGTTTAGACGATATAATCACATTTCACACTGCATGCTCACAACCTGCATAATAGTTTCCCTTCACCTCATCGACTCATAAAAACGACTCTTTCGTCGGTTAAAAACAGCCGTGCAGAATCCTACGCCAAACACCATCGAGGAAGCATCACTCCACCCGGCGGCGCTCGATGAGCGCAACCAAACTTGGGCCTGGAGAAAGTGTTGACTCGGCAAGCGAAGGAGAGGCTGAAACACGGATTTATTTTAAAGTTTAAGTTAATAAGAGTGAGCGCCACGTGGCCTCTGTGCCGGCCGGCTTCAAGCCTTCCGACGGGACAAAGATACTCTCAGAAGAGCGTTTTGCAGATTCTCCTCAAGAACATTTAACTCTTTGTGGACATTTAAAAATCTTTTTAAAAAAGGTCTTATTTCCCCTCATAGGATGAACGTGGCCGTGCAAAAGTATCCCGTAGTAAGTGTAAATTATTATAAAATCATTTTTGACAGCTAATTTTCTACAAAAAACAACCCAGTTAACCCTTTTAATTAAAGAAACAGTGTGCAGCATTTAGTGCAAAAAAAAAAAAGTGTTTTCTTCCGTGTATAATCACCCTAAAATATAATTCAATGTGTCTTCGTCCCCTTAGAATGAGCAGTTTGTTTCTCTACTGCAGAGAAACCACGTTGCCACGGAAACCAAAGTTCTCCCAAACTGCCCCCCCCGGGGGAGTTTAGAGGAGCGAGCGATTGGTCGCAACGTGGACGGTAAAGAGAAGAAAAAAAAAAAGCTGCTACGTGACCACGGGGCGTTTCGCTCGTGAGCTTAACCGACGCGAAGAACCGAAGCGCACCTTTCAAGTCGGAGAGGGGGGGATTCGCATATTCAAGTCAATCGATTTCACCTCAGCAAGTCTGCTGAAAATAAGCCGCTTAATGCTGCTAGGATGGTTTGGTCCTCTCCAACTGGCTGTTATGATAAAAATGATGATGATAATAATATCAATCGGGCAGAACGGCCTTTTTGTGTCCACCGAATAAAATGTAACAAATGACTTTGTTTGAACGAATGTTTGTACATCTTTAAAAGTAAAAAAATGCTAAAAAATTAAAAAAATTAATGACGCGTAAAAGAGTTGGCAGACGTTTGAGATGTAGGCACCATGTAGACGAAATGTACAGTCAGAGAGAGAGAGAGAAGGCACTGTGGGTCCGGTGCAGAGGCGTCCGCTCGTCTTCAGGCAAACATGGTCAGGGTGATCCACTGGGGAGCACAGAGAGAGCGAGCGGGTTAAAGGGGCCGGGGCGGAGAGCGAGGCGCCTCTTGGCGTCTGTGCTCGCGCGTACCTGGTTGAAGTTGAGGGACATGAAGCCGTCTTTGTCCGTGTCCATGGTGTGGAAGGTTTCTGCGGGAGGAACGAGCGGTTTAGACGCCTCTGGCTGGTTTTGCATTGAGAAGCGGCGGCGGCGGCGGCGGCACTCACTGAACATGGTCTCCAGCCGGACCAGGCAGGTGACGAAATTGTCGAAGTCCACGGACATGTCGGCCTCCGTGTAGCGCAGGATGATCAGCTGGAACAGTTGGTTGGTCAGCTTGAAACCTGGAGGGGGGGACCAGAACGTTTTAAAAGAGTCTCTCTTCTTTGTCTCGTCATAGAAACGAGGAAACTCCACCTGCAGAATCCAGAGCCATCCTCATCTCGTAGGAGCTCATGGTGCCCGACTTGTCCAAGTCAAACTGCCTGAAAATGGTCTGTCACAAGCAGGCGGGTGAATAAAAACAAGAAACACAAATCAGAGATTCTGCAAACGTGACCCCAGCGTCGGCAGGTCGATCTCACCAGGTAGCGTTTGATCTTCTCCCAGAGGACGTGGAACTCGCTCAGGCCCAACTTCCCGCTGCCGTCCGTCTGAGCCGGCGGGTTGAGGAGCAACACGGACTTTGGGTTCACGGGAGAGCTGCCTCCATTCTCAAAGACCCCACTCACCCCCCAACGTGGACTGTTCAAGCTTCTACCCTCAGGCAGGAGGTACAGAAGGGCCAAATGCAGGACCACCAGACTGAAAAACTCCGTTTCCCCCCACAGCCCCAACAGCTAACTCACAACTCGTCTGCACTTTAGCTTTTTAGGATTTCAATTACTGCTACTGTAAATTTATATTGCACACGTTTCATTTAAGTTTGTTTTTTTGTTTTTTTTAAAACCTGCTCAGTTTTGCACTTTTCCCCTTCTCATTTCTGCCTTATTTTTAATTTTATTTTTATTTCATGTACATTTATGTAAATATTGTATTTCTATTTTAATTTTAAAATTGGTCGGCTTTCCAGAAAAGGCAAGCACAAGCATTTCAATACACAGGGCGTGTGTGCGTTGTGTAATTGGCAATAAAAATCATTGATTCTTTGGGTTTTTTTCCATTTCAAGGATACGTCCATGAGGCTGATCATGCTGCGACAGGATTCTTTGGTGAAGCCGTCCGTCTTCAGGTCTTTGTCTGTCAGCGGGAGGAAGTCAGACAGAAAGGATGAAGGCGCGTTTAAAAAGGAAGAAGCCAACGGCAGCCGTTACTAACGTTTGCTCATGATCCGATTCAGTATGGTCTGCAGCTCCGTGAGGCTGATCTCCATGTCCTGTTGGCACAAACGCGGGCAAGTCGTCAGAACACGCGTGTGTGTGTGTGTGTGTGCGTGTGTGTGTGTTTGGAAGCACTTGTCCAGCCTACCGGCCCGGCCAGCTGTCTGAAGAGGTTTTTGAAGGCCGGGTCGATCTGGCTCTCGTCCAGCTGGGTCTGAAACACAGGACGCATCATCTGAGCACACATCTCCACGCACGTCCGCCGCGGTCCCGTTGTGGGTCTTTCCGTCGCCTCACCTCAGTGGGAAGCTCCGCTGCCACGTCGTCATCGAGCTCCCTGACGCGGGGGAGGTGGGGGACAAAGATTCCGAGTGATTAATCTCGTCGGCCAACTTTGGAACTTTGGAACGATTGGCTTCGTCCGTCACTCACTCAGAGTCGGCGGGCTTCTCTGAGAAAACCCGCAGGACGAAGTCGCCCTCTTTGTGCGGCTCGAAGGTGGAGGGGACGATGACGTACTCGCCGGGCGGCAGCCGCAGCCGCGAGCTGACCTCCCTCAGGTTGATGAAGAGCTCGGAGCGAGCGCTGGAGGCGTGGGTGAGGAAGAAGTCCTTCTTCAGGTGGACGCCCGACCTGCCAACAAACTGAGCGAGCGAGAGTCTGGGCATCTTAAAAAAGGTCCGCTGGGGTTTTGCAATGGATTTACAAGTATTTGGTTGGTCTCAGCAGGAAGTTGGTCCGACTCGTACCTCATTTGGAACCTGTGAGTGACCGAGAGACAAAGAAAGACGTGATCAGAGAACAACAAGGGAACACAAGGTAGAGCTTCTCCACTCGACGAGTCCGTTTCGTGGGAGCGCGGCTGACCTCGTAGAGGGCGAACCCGATGGTCTCCATGTCTTGTCCCTCCCGCCGCTTCTTCCTGCGGTCCTTCTGCATGAGGCCGACCAGGAAGCTGCATTCGGACTGACCCGGAGCGTCCGGGTGCTGCAGCACGATCTTGAACTGAGGGTTCAGCCAAAAGGTCGCTGGGAAGACGAATCGGGGAAACCAGAGTTTGGTAATCGAGCGGCGGGCGGCGATGCGTTATCGTCGCGGTTGGAAGTGATACCTGGGAAGTTCCTGCAGCCCCCCGCGGTGCTGCCCCTCCTCCACTCGCCCTGATAGAGCGAGGAGCTCCACTTCTTGGGCTGGCTGCTCTGCAGGGTGTCCGCCGTCAGGTTGCAGAGCTCGAGGCGGCTGAACTCGTGCAGGAAGTCGGCGTAGGACATCCTGAGAGGCGGGAGTTTAGAAAAAGAAAAAGAGGGTGTTCCGTCAACACGTGCGAGGGTTTCGAACCCAACGGCGGCGACCTTTTGAACCGCGAGAGCGGCCGGCGGGAGGACTCACCAGAACTCGCCGTCCTCGCTGCGGTTCTGCAGGCGAGCTCGGGCGGAGCGATCCACATTGTCCCACTCCCTGGAGCTGAGGGAGAACAAACATCACCACACAATCCCAGTGATGCCTTTTGGTTTTTTCCCTGCCTCACGTAGAAGAGTCGAGTCGTACTCGTCGCTCCAGGCGCCGGTCCACTCCACCTCCCCCCACGGGTTCCTGATGCGAACCAGCTTGGTGGTGTTCCCTCTGTACACCACCTGGGGACAAAGACAGACGTCAAGTTTTACTTAAAAGTAAAAATGCAATATTGAAACGGAGACCGTACTACTGTGCCAACGCAGCTTTTTATATTGTGATTTTATTCACTGGGCCGCGTTCCTGATTACAACATCTAAATGACTCCAACTTGCTTCCTCATTCCCTCTCGAGTCTCGGCGAAGGAATTACTCCGATGATTCCGGGTGGGTGACACGTGACTCACCTCGTCCACCCCGGTCACGGAGTAAGCGTGTCCCTTCACCAGCTTCTTGAACGTGACGGCCTCCCGGTCACTGGAGCTGGTGGTCTGAGGAGCGTAAAGAAAACGAATCGATCCGGGGGGGGAAGCTTTGTTCTGCCGTATTCTTTGTTCGGTCGCCGGATTTTCTTTCATTCAAAGCGTTCATCCCCTCGGGCGCAGAAATCTCTGAGCCTCTAAGCAGAAAGCTGGCCGATCTTTACTGCCCCCTTCTGGTCACAGATCAGAATACACGCATTCTTCTAGTTCCACAGACGTTTAAAAAGGAATATTTCAACATTTTCAACCCCCAGAAGCCGGATGAGGAGTCGGACAGCGCTGTCACGTCGGCAAGTAGCTTAGCTTAGCACAAAGACTGGGAACCGAGGGGAACAGCTAGCCTGAGCAGAGGCTGCGCGGACGCCGCCCGCACTGACCTCTATGGAGCAGCCCAGCAGGGACCCCCTCTCTATGGCCCTGCTGATGATGCTGAAGAGGTCGGGGGGGGCTTTGTTCAGCTCGAACATCTCCGTCACGCCGCCCGTGAAGTCCTCGAAGCCCTCGGACGTGCTGCCGCCCGACAGGGCCTCGTAACTGCCGTTCAGCCTGCGAAGAGAGAGCAGTGACGACCACGCTTACAACTTGAGAGCACAGCTCGCAGCTCATCGGCTCCCAGCAGACTCTCCCACGGGCCGGTCGAAGGGCGCGTTTGTGCTAAACCTGGCCGGGGTCACGTGGTCCCGGCGTACACCGAGCGCTCCCTCACTTTGCGTAGGCCTTCTCCAGCAGCGCGCTCCAGAACTCGGTGCCCTCGGCCGAGTGCACGAACAGCAGCTTCCCGTCCTTCACCGGCAGCCGGTCGTCGATCACCACCTCCACCCACTCGCCGAACTGCCAGAACTGAAAAAAAGGAGAAGAAGTCAAGACAGGTTTGGATTTTAGGGGCTTTTGTTAAATCTCAGGATGAGGAATCAGGAGACCGACCCCTGAGGCGATGGACCACCAGCTGAGGTTTGTAAAGGAGATCCACATGTGGCCTTAACATGTGGCCGTGTTGGCCAGCAGGGAGCACCAGAGTGCAACCCAACATATATGATACGCGTGTACATATTGTCTGAATACGAGCTGAACGCACGGCCGTTTGAGTCTGACTGGGTTTGATGGGAACTCCTTCACATCCCGTTATCCGAATTATGAGACCGACAGAAAGGAGAGTTCCGCGCAAGTGGACGAATAAATATCCGACGCGGTTTTCACATCCATCGATCATAGCTGGCCTGCTTGTCGTCTCTCCTCTGTCACGTCGGTCGACTCGTACAGAAGAACAACAAGCAACAAACCTCTCGGCCGTGAGAGAGATGCGTCTCTGTCAGTAATCGGGTTTGCAGAACAGAGAGAAAGCGGGGGAAGGAAGTTGCAGGGTCATAAAAAGCCAATAAAAGGTGTGCGTGTGTTGGAATTTTACAGATGTGTGTGTGTGTGTGTGTGTGTGTGTGTGGGCCCTCTGGGTGCCCAAATGCGTGTGACGTGTCCCACTTTTAACGCGCCAACAAAGCGAGTCAACAAAGCGCTCACTTGTTCCGTGTGAATCTCCGGCTATAATAAGAACACGATGAGCGATTCTGTCCCAGTTTGGTTTCATTTGTTTCCGACTGAGATTGCCTATTTTATAATTTATTCTCCCGCCCTTCGTTCGCCTGCAGACTCCCTCCGTCCTACTTCAATTAAGACGCTCGCTGCAGTGCACTCGTAATTACATTTGGGGATGACTCATTCAGGTCTGCGCCGTTTTTCCAGAGGCTTAAATAATCGGAAATGAAACAAAAGGAGGGAATCCCTGGAAGACTCGACCGCACACACACACACAAAACACACACACACACACACACACACACACACACACACACACACACACACACACACACACACACACACACACACACACACACACAAAAGGGGAATGGAGACATCAAAAAATGAGAAGCTGCAAGAAACGGAAAAGCATGAGAATAAAGATGCAAACACAATGACGGGAGGCTAAAAAACAACAACAACATCCAGGCACGACGGAGATAAAGAGGGCGACCAAAGTAGGCCAAGCCTCGCTGTGCTCGAAGGAGAGGAGGTTTATTTACGAGCCGTTCCCGCGCGCGCACGTCACAAGCCCCTCACAGCGAATACAAGCATCGTTTCCAGTGTGCGTCTGTGAATGATCGCACAGTCTCTGCAAATGATCAGCGAGAAAACGGGTCAAAAGCGCCGCTTTCCCTCGGCTGCCTTTCTGTGTCATGAGTGTGTGTGTGTGTGTGTGTGTGTCGTTATTCATTGACCCTCCGATACCAGATGAGTCAGCAACAAAATGACCAAAAAAAAGATGCTTGAATCTTTGTCTTCTGGGGAAACGGATGGATTTCCCGGGCATGCTGTGTGTGTGTGTGTGTGTGTGTGTGTGTGTGTCTCTCGTGTTACACCGCAGGCGCGCTCCTACACGTGTTGGCATGTGTCTTTGATGTGTCCCCCCCCTCTCTCTTTCGTTATCACTTGGCAGGTGAACAGTCCGCTTGGCGAACAGAAGAAGCCTCACTGCGTCAAAGAGTCGATCCGGCTCCACGTGGACGAAATGTACAAATCGTTGACGCTCCTCATTTAGCGCGCTAATATCGAAAGTACGTTGTCCACCAGAGGAGTGCGTGTTTGAATACATCGGGGGGTCGGCTGTGTTGCACATTCAGCTGCCGCCTGCAAGACCTGCGCCGATTCCAGAAACACAACATTCAAATCAGCCTCCACGCGGCCACAAAGCACCGCTGCAGAGATTTCACACACACACACACACACACCGCACTGAATGCACGCCCTGTTGACCTGTGTCACAGCTACAGCGCGCTGACACAACGCATTGTTGTGTGTGTGCGGTTGAGTATTTTGCGTATTTTTCAAAGAAAGCCACAAAGCGGCCGGACTGGTCCCTCGCCTTAACGTTGGACGCCTCAGGGTCCTAAGCAGCGGTTTGTTGAGATGAGGACTTGTTGGGTGTTGGTTCCTTTCACAGGTGTGCAGGTATCTGGGTTCAGCCGGTGACTCAAGCGCTCGCAGGTTGCGGTCGTACTTAGTGGGCGTGGATCGGACCGGCGGCGTTATCTTTTATTGACTCGGCGAGGTTTAACAAAAGGAGAGGTTGTGAAATGAAAGGTTCGTTCTTAACTCCGTGGCCATTCGCCTCAACGCCTGCAAAGCAGTGAAAAATATCAATCAATAAGCAGCGTTTTCAGTGTTTTCTTTTAAGGCCCGTTGGGTTTGATTCGCCGCCCCCCCCCCTCGGCGGCTTCCCCGCATCCCTTTGTCGTGAGTTTCGTGCGGTTCCATAAGACGTCGCTGCCGTCTTTGGTCAGACGCTGGGTGGGGAAAAGCCCGCTCGTGTCCACAGAGGCCTGTTAGGACGGCCCGCTTCGTCCCCCGTGGTGGTCACCTGGAAGTGGAAGATGCCGGCGTAGCCCTGCTGGAAGCCCTGTCCGTGGGGAACCACTCGGTGGAGGAGGTTGTCGTTCAAGGTCAGCGAGGCGATGGCGGCCAGCAGCCAGCAGTCCCCTGAGGACGCACGCACAAACACACACACACAAAAATACACACAGTTTTATTACAAGGGATGCAAATACCCCCCGTGCTATATCTGAATGCTAAATGATAGCAGGGTATTTATGTCAAACATGTGACGAGAACGGAATCCGGAATTATTTTTGACTTCATTTTAGGCCGTTGAGATTCAATCTGAACACACACCTGAACACGCACACGCTCAGTGAGAAAGAACCTCACAAAACTGGATTTGTTCCCGCCCATTAAACGCTGAGTAAAGACAAGAGGCTTTGCCTTCTAGGAAAATGGGAGAGGCTCAACTTGTCTGAAGCAAAGCTAAAGTCTTGAATAAGAGAGGAACCAACATGGATCCAATGAAGAAATCTCTCTGCTTGATGCAAAGTGCAGCATTGAGCATTAAAGGGTTTAGTATTTTTCTCTCAACAAAGTCATAAAACTTTACAGCAGCGCAGTTAGAAAAGTCTGCAGACTTCAATGATTTCTTCTGGAAGACGACCGGCCGAAAGGTTGCATCAAAATCCCAAAAGTAAACCAGAGTTACACATACAAGGAATGTGTGAATCTATTTTAAAAAGATACAAAATGAAAAGCAAGTCTTTACGAAACGTGTGCGATGAGACGTTAAGGTAAACTCATAATATCGCTTTTCTCTCTCATGAGCTTTTAGTTTAATCTTGTAGTCTGAGAATAGTTCACTGTTTCAATAAGGGAACATCATATCCTAGCGGGGAGGGATCAGGTTGCCTGTGGCCCCCGCAGAGAGACGAGAGCCTAACTACACTTAAGAGCTTCCACTCGATCGCAAGTGAATCTAAAAACTTTTCCTCCCAACATCTGGATCCCGACGGAGCAGCGTCTCACCCAGAGCTCCCTGACAGATGTCTGTGCGTGTAGCTCCGTCCACGATGAACTCGGGCCGCTTGCAAATCTCCTGCGAGGTGGAGGAAAACACAAACACATTACCGCAACGCTTGCTTGTGGATATCTGCTTCTCACCGGCACGTTACATTTCCCGTCCTTCTCTCGGGCCGAGCGGGTCGAATCCACAGGAGAACGCGGCGCGGGGCGTCTACAGGTTCCAACAAGTCAACACCACGGGCCGCCCTGGTCTCATGCAGTGTAAATGTTACAGATGCCCCTTGGTGCTGGCAAGGCGCATGCATTATACAACGTGGTACTTTTGTGGGGGACGAGACCCTGGGAAAGCATCAGCGACCCGGCAAGGTGCGCACGAATCAAACAGTAACGAGAGCGCGTGCCGTCTTCAGATAGACGCCGATGAAGACCCCACCCCCACCCGGATGTATTTATAATGCAGCGGGGGGCCGACGGGGGGCTGAGAGGGGCTCGAGGGGAGGGATCCAAAGGAGGTGCATGGAAACCTCCTGGAGACATGGAGGCAACTCCAGACCGCTGTTGCCGGGACATTAAAACCATATCGGCCAATCGTTGCTGAGAGAAAGTTTAGTTGCCAAGCAACTAAGATTTAAGTCTGTGGGGAAAGGTTGCGCGGTAGATAGAGGTTTTTTTAGCAGGTAATATAAAACAGTGGATGTTCAGTCATTATCTGCTCAGTGTAAGTCAACCGGTCAATGCGTGGTGGAGTTCATGGGATCATTGAAGCGCAAAGTTAATGTCCATATTTCACAGCTTTCTCCAAAACCCGTCGAGTTCTGCTTTTGCAAGACGCGGAGGGAGACGAGTCACCACAAAGAGAATCAAAAATAGCTTTGTTGTTTTTGATCAGCCCATATTTTCCTCGCTGGGAAAGAACCACTTAAGCTCCACTGGAGCCACGTTGGTACCAGCGGCCTTTCTCACCGCGGGCCTCATCCAGCGCACTCCAGACGTCTTGGAGGACCTCGGGCCGAGCTCGTTGAATCCCAGAGACGACGCGCAACAAGGGAACAGGTGATCCTCAAACGCCCTGCCGCTCTGGAGGCACTGGGCCTTCAGACCCTCGTAGTCCTGACCCAGGTACTTCACCGCCATGTGGTTCTGTCCCAGGCCCTCGTTGCGATCCCACTGGCTCCTCAGCTTGGCGGCCATGCCGGTCGCACAAATGGACTCCGCCATCCCGAGGACGTTTGCTTGCGTGGAGCTACGATGAGATGTGGAGATGCGTCAGTGATTAGCGAGGCAACCGTGACCCGTTCTACGGCTCGGCAGGTACGGCGGTTAACGGGAATCTGACAGAAGCGGTAATGGATTCAAGGATCGTTCGCGGGCCCTCAAAAAAGCTATAAAACGTTGACTGACTGCGCCGCTCGGTCGCTGAGCTGGTGGTGGTTCTGTCGTAGCCGGGCGGTCGAAATCCGGAAGCTTCACAAGCTCGGAAGACCTGGAGCAGATCTTGTCCCAGCGAGCGCCAATCACGGTTCGTAAGTCCTCCCTTCTCCCGACAGGCAGGTGAGACCTAGAAGAAAGAAAGTTGAATGCAAAGAATGCAGAGGTAAAATCCCACATTGCTCTATACAGACAAAAGAAGGACCTATAGGCATTATTCACGTACGGTTATGGCTTAAAGAGGCAAGTGTGCCCCGCCCATTTCTTTTCAGTTGATCGCACACAAAAGCGATTAGTACCAGTGGGCACATCCAGCCTACTTCTACAGTGAGCCTCACAGCGCCAAAGTTGATGTTTAATCCAACGAGGTGTATTAACAAAGTGGTGTGCGTGCACGTGTGTGTGTGTGTGTGTGTGTGTATGTGTGGGGGGGTGTTATTTGTGCAAAGTGGATTGGTGTGAATCTTGATGCACAATGAAGGCAGCACGAGGCCCAGAACAAGCAAAAGCTCTCTCAGACTCTTCAATTAAGCAGAGACCAAGTCGGGGAGGTGTAAACCGCCATTAGTGGCACCAAAGCTCCACACAGAACTGGAGCTTCTCGCGGTCCAATATACATACATACATACATACATACATACATACACATACATATCTTTCAGCTACAGCTATTTTTTCACAACCTCATCTCCGCGCCACAGAAGCGTCTCTTCCTGTTTCAAAGGGTTTGACTCTTATTTGCTCAGAGGAACTCCAGTTTCCACAGGTCCGTGTGAACCGCACCTACTGAAAACACCCCCCAGCTCACTGACTCAACAGAACACGTCGCTGCAACGTCACTTGTTTTGTAGAGAGATATTTAAAAATGGAGATTACAAACACAATTCCCGCTACTTTTACCACAATAGAAAGATCACTGCATTTAAACCTCTGCTACAAGGCCACTACAGCACAGCTAGCTAGCAGTACTAGCTACTGCAGCTAATTAGCATCGCTAGCACGACCACTGCTAATGCTAGAAGTCCTACTTCACCATCCAGAACCATTTCTACTAGTCCGCCACCCTTCTGTGGCGGTTATTAAGAAAACCAACAGAAAGCTGCCGTAAGCGTTGGATATCTGACCAGATATTTATCAGACAGTTTGATTTAAATCATAATGTTAGTGGTTTAAGACTGGTTTGTTTTGGTAGTACGCTACAGTTTTAGCAAAACTCTAATGAGCGCTGTCAAAAAGGCCCAAATGACACTTGTATATCACTTTTATTGGCTTTTTAGACATCTTTATTGCCATTTTTAAAATATAAAAAATGTCAAATCAGGTCTATTTTAGGCAACAACTAAATATACCACACAACCAGTCGGTGGGTTTCATCTCTGGTGCGTGTTATTGGGGCGCACTTTACCCAAAGCGAGTTCAATCTGGCTGTAATGAATAATTTATCTGCCCTCACATGTGAAACACACTTACACCCCCTCACACACACACACACACACACACACACACACACACACACACACACACACACAGATATATCGTCCACCTCAGTGCAGGTAGTGACAATTATGAGAAATGACAAGCAGTAGTCTGCATGTCCAGACGGATTAAAAAATAAATAAAAAATGCCTCCACACATTTCCCACAGCAGCCGCAGCCCAACAAGAGACGAATAACAATTATTATTTTAAATCAAACAATACGAGGGAACGTTACGCTTGCACCCTAAACATAACGGTGCATGTTTGCCCTGCATGCACAACTCTAAAGCCACCAGCATGCGCTCACCTCCGTAACATAGCGGCTATGATACAATTTCAGACATGATGTGCAGGTGTAATATGACGATAAGGGTCGCATGAGTTCATCAGCGGTCCCACTAGGATTTGGAGACGTCAGTGCAGCCCGTGTCACTGCTGCATTTCTGCTGATGCGTGTCTGATTCTGGTCTGCCTAAATACCCGCCTGCAGTGGGTGTGGGGGGGTCGACTGTTTGTGCAGTGAGTAAGCATTCTGACCCTGCCTCTGGTGCACTATTGCATGCAAAGGGAGAAGGGGGGGGTTCCAAACAATGTGTAATTACAAACCATCCAGGAGAGAGTTTGCTTCAAAATCCACGCAGAAACTTGACACGCACGGGTCTGTCGAGGAGAATTAATGCTGACTGCGGGGAGTGATCAAAGTCGGATGCAGACGTCGGGCACGCTTACAAACAAGCTGCTCGGTGCAGATAATAACAATTACATCGTGGGGGAAATGTGCAGCGTGCGGCCCGCACAGATAAGCACGCGGCCCTGCTGGTGGGTGTGGCCCCTGAGAGATGTGTCCAGCTGTCAGAATGCCACTTTCTCAAGTTGACCAACACCAACAGCTGGTCACCCCCCCCCCCCCCGTTTCCTTTTCAGCTCCCTCTCATCAGAGACGGTACGCGGATGCAAACACACACACACACACACACACACACACACACAAAGGAGATTTTTGGGGCGAGTAATCTGCGGATTTTAAAGGTGTCGCGGAAGTTGCGTAAAGGCGACTGGTTGTGTGAACGCCATTGGTTCCAGATGTTTGCTACACGACTCAAACTTACGGATTCCGGTCGTGTAAAAAAAAAAAAAAAAAAGAAAGTAAAGAAAAAAAAGTTTCGGTGTCGGAGGTCAGAAGCCCATTTTCCGATACGGATGTGGCTGCAGCGCGACGCAAACTGCAGCCCTACAGCGGAACACGCGCTAAATGAAGGGGTTTTGTATTTACCTTTGCGGGATGTTTCCTCCAGGAGGCAGTTCTTTAGACACGGACTATCCAGCTTAGCTTTCCTTCCATGTTTGGTGTAGGTTCGACCCCTCCCCTGTTCTCTACCAGCGCGTATTATTCATGCCTCTTCTCTCAACTGGATCTAATGTGAACCCTCCCCACTGCGTCTGCGCAATGTCCGCTAGGCACTGAAAGGGAGGGATTTATACACTGCGCTTCTGGTGTACTTTTTTTTTGCACAAAGCACACAGTGGTGAAGGTAATGAATGTAATGGTAATGAAGTTTGATAGTTTTGCGTTGGATTTATATTTGCTGGAAGGACTAGTTATGACACAATGACGTGGTGCGTTTGTATGGGAGTTAATGTGTTCGGTGCATAGGTACGGGGTCCATTAGATACTGAATTATAGTATAAAACTAAACTTTATTTATATTTTAAATCACTTCTGATTTAATTTCAGCGGATATTATTGCCACTTTTGTATCCGAATGTTGCAGTTTATCTTTTTTTGCAGGCTTATTTTATGCCAAGCAGCAGGAAGACAGCATGTACATGAATGCACCATTAATGACGTCCCCTCCACCCGTGATAATATACTGTATACTATCTTAACACTGACAGGTGCCCTTTTTCTGCATAATGGGTACATATTGAATGAATACCGCCCGAAAACATAATTCTTATACATTCAAAGTCGGGTATCGGGTTGTCACATGAGTATCTTGTAATATAGTTTATTGCCAAGTATATTTTGGCAATACATGTTTCCTGATTCCTGATCAAGCTGCATACACAGGACATCTAGAGGCCGTATTGAGTAAACGCGACGTTCACTCATTCGCACTACATATCCCAGGAGGCAGTGCTTCAGGCTACTTCCCGTCATGCTTTGCGCTAGCCCAGTTCTGCGCCGCTCGCGTGTCCTCCGTAGCCGCCGTTGTCCCGTTGAGAGAACCTGAACATGGCATCCGACGGACCGCCGGGCACCGAATCCCTCCCGTCCGATTTAGGCAGCGCCATCGCGGCCCTGAACACATGGAGCCACCCGGAGCTCCACTCCAAGCTGGCGGAGCTGGGAGCACCCACGATGGGTAAGACGAAGCCGGGAGAGGGAGAGCGCGCTGGAGGAAGGGCTGTGTTTAGCTAACAGTAGCTAGTCGGTTGCTAACGCTAGCTAGCAAAACGTAAGACTTCCGTCGCTGTTAGCTAAAGTTAGGCCCGTGGTGTTTTTACACGCTTTAGGGTGTACGTTGCGATTCTAATGCAAGTAATTTAACGGCCCCAATAAAAACGTGTAACGTGCAGCCCTCACGTCACATAACGTAACCTGCTCCCGTGGGTAAGTAGCCCATTGATTTAGCTGTTAGCCTGCTAGCTGACCATGTACCATATAACGTTATGGTTTAGCACTTGTCAACTTAACGCTAGCTAACTTCTCTGCTAGGCCGTTTAACGTTGATGGGGCTTCACGGGAATGCTCACATTCACAGAAGCTTTAATGTGTATGTTTTATTGGGTTTTTTATGTGTTGAGAATAACGCTCGTTTCTTTCTGGAAGTAAGTTACGTGTTATGTCGTTTTTCAGGTCCCAGAGAGGAGCTGGTGGACCGACTGAAGGGCTACATGATCCAGGTAAACTACGTAATATATCTGATATATTATTAAAGCGGTTCATACATGCCCATGTATCACAGGCTAATGTTTACTTACAAACCTTTTGTTTGTATCTTCTTAATGAGACACAAAGTCTTCAGCCCAAAAGCATTCACCCATTTGTTGTGTGTGCTTCTCACTGTAGACCGGGATCCTCCTCAGCAAACCCAACGATGACAAATCAATGGGCCCCCAGGTAAACGATATAGAAAGTGTAATGATGGTTGGGCCATTATTCCATTCTTGAAGGAAATCACCTTGGTTTCTTCTTTACATCTATGTTTACAATGCTGCAATGAATAAAAGAACGTCGGACTAACCGCTTCCCACCTTCATACCTCCCGCTGCTCTCCTGTGTCCACTCCCCCCCTCAAGATGTCTGGTATCCCTCCCATGCCCCCGATGCCCATGCCACCCATGCCTCCCGGTATCGGCATGCTCCAGGCTATGAGCATGATGCCTGGAGGGCCCCCTCCACCGGGCATCCACATGGGCATGGAGCCCCCGGGTTTGCCCCCTCCGGGCCTATCGCAGGATGACCAGCTGAAGATGGCCCAGCACAGAGCAGCCATGGTGTTACAGCAGGAGGAGAGAGCCAAGCATCAGGTGAGGTCTACCGGCGATGTGAATCCCCTCGTTGCTTTCAGCGTTCCCGTTCACAGCGTTCCCGTTCCCAACACTGAGATGCGATCAGTCTGTGAGCTGGTAGGATTCAGAGAAACAAAAAGGATCTGTGGATCCCTCCTCAAAGCAAAGAGCGCAAGTTGTACAAAGCAACACCGAATACCTGCTTTGGATTGTAGAGTCTGACCGAACTAAAGTCCCGTCACATAAAACGCTGTGAAGAGACTCTTTGTCTGACTGTTGCTCAGTCAGTCCGTTCGGCTGAATCCATCTCTCTTGCTTGTACATCCTCGATTCTACTCCTTTTCTTTAACTGTATTAAACTGTATTAAGTCTCCCTCTCCCTTTTTTGCATGTCAGATGATGGAACAGCAGGAGATGGTTACGATGCATCAGGGGACCAGAGCCATGCCTCCTATGGGCGCAGTGCGAGGTACGTTGTGTGTACTGTGTCGTTTGTGTTTAGATTTCTTATTCCTGCTGTACTAGTAGTAAGTAGCCTGTTAACATGCTGCTTTCAAACCAATAAAGAGCGTAATCAGTGCTTTATGTGGATGTAGAATCCTGTATACAGTGTTTTTATCAGTACCCTGATTACCGTTTCTACACCTTGTCTGCAGGTATGGATCCACGTGGGCCGCTGCCTCCTGGTGTCAGTATGATGCCGACCCAAAAACAGAGAGTGCCCCCTCCTCCGGGAGAAGATAACAGAGAGGTGTTGTTTTTCTTCACTCTGACCATGTCTATAAAACCTGTATATTAACAGGCTGAACACAGGAAATGTTTTGTTATAAAAAGATTTTTAAAATGTCTCTCAGGCTATTTTTTTTTTTCGGTTGTTTCTGTTGTATTCTTACTCACGAGTCTTTTACGCTTCCATTCCAGGTGTGGCAGAGCGAGGAGGTGAGCATCAGCGGGCCCAAGATCCCACAAGCCCTGGAGAAGATCCTCCAGCTGAAGGAGATCCGCCAGGAGCAGCTCACCGACCCCGCAGGTCAGTACGGCTCCTCCTGCTCCACCTTCCACTGGGACGTTTGTCCACCGAGACGCAGCAGCAGCTGGTTTTCTAACCGCATTCGTCCGTTTCCTTTTTGTGTTGCGTTTCTCGTCGGAAGAAGACGACGACGACTTGGACCTGAACCGATCCTCTGCACCTCTCATGTCTGAGACGGAAGACGACGACAGTGAGATATCAAAGAAGGATGTGAGTCTTTTCTCAAACCCGTATCTGGCCTTTTCACGCCTGATTGCACGGCCTGTTGTGCTGATGTAATTGCGTGATCATGCGCAGAGAGTCTTTCTCAAGCTAAACGCAGCAACCTTCCTTCCAGAAAAACCGCAGACGCCGGAACCGCAAGAAGAAGAGCAAGCAGAAGCGAGCCCTGGAGAAGAAGGAGCAGGCGGAGCAGCAGGAGCAGAAGAAGGAGGAGGAGAAGAAGGAGGAAGGCGGTGACAAAGGGAAGGAAAAGGACAAAGACAAGGAGCCCGAGGTGGAGATCGAGTACATCACGGAGGAGCCGGAGATCTACGACCCAAACTACATCTTCTTCAAGAGGATCTTCGAGGCCTTCAAGGTGGCTGCGCCGCACTTTTGTCTTTCTGCGCTCGGTCACACAGTCTTTGATCTGCTCTCGGGTGTTTTTATTGCTGTAACAAAGCCTCCTTGTCCCTCTGCCAGCTGACCGATGACGTGAAGAAAGAGAAGGAGAAGGAGCCCGAGAAGACGGACAAGCCGGAGACGGCCGTGCTGCGGAAAAAGGGCTTCGAGGACGAGAGGAAAGACAGCGACGACAGCGACGAGGTTTGGATCCTTCGCTCTGTCACCAAAACAAAACACCCGTTGGTTTACGTGTTCGGAGCTTAAACGTTCTTTGTGTACAGGACATGAGGCCAGATGTCTCCAAACTCTCCAAGAAGAAGATGAGGCGGATGAACCGGCTGACTGTGGCTGAACTCAAACAGGTGCGTTAAGGCCACTTCAGCTCACTTCACGCGTGTCTTTTTTGAGGAGTGGTGACTGACTTGACGTCTGTCTGGGCTCCAGCTGGTGGCTCGCCCGGACGTGGTGGAGATGCACGACGTGACGGCCCACGAGCCCAAGCTGCTGGTCCACCTGAAGGCCACCAGGAACACGGTGCCGGTGCCCCGCCACTGGTGCTTCAAGAGGAAGTACCTGCAGGGCAAGAGGGGTATCGAGAAGCCTCCGTTCGAGCTGCCCGACTTCATCAAGAAGACGGGCATCCAGGAGATGAGGGAGGCGCTGCAGGAGAAGGTGGGACATCCGGCCGCCGCGAGTTTCCACGACAAAGGAAGAACGAGCGGTGAATTTCAGACGCAGCTCCTTCACTCCTGTTCGTTTACCGTTCACAGGAGGACGCCAAGACCATGAAGACCAAGATGAGGGAGAAGGTTCGGCCCAAGATGGGGAAGATCGACATCGACTACCAGAAGCTCCACGACGCCTTCTTCAAATGGCAGATCAAACCCAAGCTCACCATCCACGGGGACCTTTACTACGAGGTGCTCCGTCCGCTCCCTTTCAGCAGTTGGTGCTTCTCTCCGGCGGCGGCGCGCTGACGGTGTGTTTGTGTCTCTGCAGGGAAAAGAGTTTGAAACCCGCCTGAAGGAGAAGAAGCCGGGCGATCTGTCCGAAGAGCTGCGCATCGCTCTGGGAATGCCGGTGGGACCTGTAAGGCTTCGTTCATCTCAGTTTTGCAGCCAGAACCGGACTCTCCGCAGAGGGTTCCGGCTGGTGTGGTCAGACGTCGTTTGTGTGGAGGCGGCTGTTTTTTTAAAGCGTCCGGTGAGGAAACGGTTCCTTTTCTTCTTCTTTCCAGAACGCCCACAAGGTGCCTCCTCCCTGGCTGATCGCCATGCAGCGCTACGGCCCCCCGCCCTCCTACCCCAACCTCAAGATCCCCGGACTCAACTCCCCGATCCCAGACGTGAGACTTCTACTGCTACATAATAATAATAATAATGTTATTATTCACAGCGGTTAGTCTGACCCGTCTCCTCGCTCCTCAGAACTGCACGTTTGGTTACCACGCCGGGGGCTGGGGGAAGCCGCCCGTAGATGAAATGGGAAAACCTCTGTACGGCGACGTGTTTGGGACCAATGCCTCGGACTTCCAGGTCGGGACCACACACACACACACACACACACACATATATAACTGCGTAATTCTTGCAGAAACTGTAAATCTTGTTTGTATGAAAGATTTAAAACGCACACCTGTCACCTGCCCGACCTTTTGGCGGCGTCTTAACCGCGCGCTGAACATGTGACCAGGCCAAAGCGGAGGAGGAGGAGGTGGATCACGCGCCGTGGGGGGAGCTGGAGCCGTCGGACGAGGAGTCGTCGGAGGAAGAGGAGGAGGAGGAGAGCGACGAGGAGAAGCCGGACGAGACCGGGTTCGTCACCCCGGCGGACAGGTACGTCCCGGCGCTCTTAATGGACGCTCCTCCCAAACCGGGGCGGCTGTCTGCGCACACGCATGTGTAAACCCCTCATGTTTGCGTTGCAGTGGGCTGATCACGCCCGGAGGTTTCACGTCGGTACCCGCCGGCATGGAGACGCCGGAGCTGATTGAGCTGAGGAAGAAGAAGATTGAGGAGGCCATGGACGGGTGAGACGGATTCACTTTAGGTCATTTGTCAGTTGGTTCTAAAACGTCTTTCTCGTGGGACGTTTCCTGGGGTTTGACCACGCTCGCGTCTTCACAGAAACGAGACGCCGCAGCTGTTCACGGTGCTGCCGGAGAGACGGACGGGCCCCCTGGGAGCCGCCATGATGGCCTCGACGCACATCTACGACGTGTCGGGGGTAAGAGCGCTGCGTCCGAGCGGCGCCGGGTGACCGCGCGCAGGTCGGGCCGGAGTTGTCTAAACAAGGATCCCTCTCCTTCAGGCCATGGCGGCGCGCAAGGCGGCGGGCGGCCAGGAGTCTCAGGGGGTGGAGGTGGCGCTGGCCCCGGAGGAGCTGGAGCTGGACCCCATGGCCATGACGCAGAAGTACGAGGAGCACGTCCGAGAGCAGCAGGCCCAGGTGGAGAAGGAGGACTTCAGCGACATGGTGGCGGAGCACGCCGCCAAGCAGAAGGTACGGAGAGCGCCTTTCATTCTGCGACGTTTCAGCTTTCGCTTGGGTGACTTTCTGAATAACGACGACCTCCTTCCGCACAGCAAAAGAAGAGGAAGGCTCAGCCGCAGGACACACGGGGCGGCGCCAAGAAATACAAAGAGTTCAAGTTCTAGAGCACAGATGGCGGCACGGGTGAGACCGGGAACGGACGGGGAGGAGCTGCACGGCGATTTTTAACTTTGGAGGTCGCAGGCGGCAACATCGACCGTCTGTGAGACCAGCGGCCGTAAACGGTTGTTTCCTCTTTTTTTTTATTAGATGTCTTTTCGTGGTGTAATCGGCGTCCCGTGACGACGCGTCTCCTCCGCTTGAGCCTACATTCTCCATCTCGGTTATTTTTACATTGTAGCCATGTTTTTTTTTTTTTTTTTTCTGTATTTCATTTTTGTAAATAAATGATTCAAAAAATATAATGGACAGCTTTACTGCGGCGTTTCATTCGTTTCCATCTCAAAGAAAGTACTTGCATAGATTACTAGAAAATGTCATGCAGGTAACTGCCAACTCTGAGTCAGCTGATCACGTCACAGGAGGAGGAGCTCTCGTCTCCTGGCAGAATAAAGGACACGCCGTCATGTTTCCTGTAATATGGGGGATTCGTAGAGGAGTTCATATTGTCGGCTTACTCGTGTTTGAGCTTGTAAGGCTGATTGGGATCAGGTCTGTGGTCTTGATTGCTCAATCCAATAAAAGGAGGCCAGCTGGAGCCAAGTGGTCCATCGACGGACCGTCCGTTTGTTCCATCGCAAAAACGAGGCACTAAAAGCGTGTGATGCGGCGGGCTTTAATAATCCACGGGCATTTCTGCAGATTTCAGGCCGCACGGAACCAATGTTGATTGACGGCTGCGTGTAGTTCACGTTCCTGCCGCCAGAGGGCCGCAGAGCGCGCGCAGCGCGTGGGAGGCACAGTGACCGAAATAGCTGCTGCAGCTGCATGTTGACTCGGTCACTAGTACACGCGCATGCACACACACACACACACACACACACTCCTGAGAGTGAGACACGCGCACGTGTTGGTCGGACCGAAGCCAGATTGATTCAGAAAAGATCCATAAATCCAGCATTGAGTTGCTCGTTGCAGCCATGTTATAAATGTGCGTATAAACCGCACATCAAAATAAATTCATACAAAGTGTCAGAACACGAAACTATTCTACTGCTAACAATTCATATCTTTTCAAACCGATGCAGATCTGCTCGCGAAAGGAGGATAACGGCAAACTATTGATTTTCAAATTGGTCCGTGCGGTGTCACGTGATGACCTGGCACCTTTCTGCTGTGTGTAAAGACACCGGATTATCCCGTGACCTGCTGGATCATAATCTCTTTATTGACCGTACAAGTAGAGCCGGAATGAGTCATGACATGTTTTGTCCAAGACATTTTTCTTACTTCATAATGTTAATGTTGTTCCGATGCATGTTAGTAGTGAAATATCCAACTTCCCCTGAACGCCGCCGACTTCAACCCGAATCTATCTGCGATAATCTGCCAATATGGTGGTGGCCGGCCAGCCAGCCAGCCAGCCAGCCAGCCAGCCAGCCGGCCGTGACGTAGGCGGAGGGATTAGGTCACCTTGTGAGTCATATTGAAATTCAGCGACTGTAATCTCCACCGCTGCCTTTTGTCACCCGAGGGTGCAAAGCCTGCGGGCGGGCTGTTCGTCTCACAGAGTGGCTCAAAAGGCATTTCTACATCACATTGGCCCCCCGGGACATGAAGGCAAAGTCCCACCTGGGCATTAAAAGACTCTGGTTGTCATAGCGACACTTCAGGGAGGCAGTCAACAAGGTCATTGGGTCAAATGAAAGCAAGAGGACCGGTTCTGTGGTTTTGTGTATTTCCCTTTGTGTGTGTGTGTGTGTGTGTCTGCATGACTAATAGTTCACTGATCATCAAAAACACACCAGAAGACCTCCTGTATGAGAGTAATACTGCGAAATACAAGTACAATACTCCTGCAGGTGGTCTGAGGGTCATTGTAGGTCCAGGTGTTTATCTATAAGGCCTCAATCGAGGGCTTCGTAAAGAGGAAAGGTGTCGCCGTGAGCGGTTGGTGTTAATCATCATGTTTATCTAATGATAACTCACAGGCCTGTACGACCTTTTCATTAATATTTAACGGGAGAAAAATGTTGTTAGTCGGTTTTGGCTGCACAAGTATAGATGTGCTTTTAATAATAATAATAAGTTTATGTCTACTTAATGGAGGTTTCTGATTGTATGTCTGTTTTTTTTGCATGTAAAATGATAATTCAGTATTCTGGGTTTTATTGGTTTATTATTGGTTTATATAACTGCATATATCACTATCACAATTTGGTCAATTTTTGGATGTTTTTTAGTCTAGTTCAGAATAGATATAATTGCATATTTACTCAGATGACATAAGCACAGAGGATAATGTAATAATAATAATAATAATGATCCAGAATGTAAGCCAAAAATACAATAATGTTTTGTGGATTACTACAATAATGAAGCAAACGTTAGACTATGACTATGCACCATTACATGAAAGGAAACATGCTACAAACAAAGCTAAGAGACACTAATATTCAAATAATACAAAGATATGACATACATTGATACAAAATAATACATTTATGTAATATTTATGAAAATTTAGAAATTATAATGCTTGAACATGTTATTCAGAATAGTTCATATAATTTCATGTTTTTCCCCTGATAATCAAGACAATAATCAATTAAATAAAATATAAATAATAAAAAAACAATCATGAAACTAAGTAATAAAAAATGAATCATTTAAATAAATATTACAGAGAAAAATAAAAATGTATTTTCTGAATTTAACAAAATGACCTTTTGTACCAGCAGGTCAAATTGAATGAGCCAAAACATAAATACAATATTTATAAAACCTCTAAAACGATATGAAAAAATGTTCAGAAACCCAGGATTTAAAAGAAACACGGTAACAGAACCGCGGCGCGCTATTGGCCAGCTATTACCCCGCCCCTTTCTCCCCCGCCCTCTCTCTCTCTCTCTCTCTCTGTGAAGAGGCGTCGCTCGTCGGTTCCTCTTCATTGTGCGACCGACTACCGAGAGAGAAATTTCCGCTTCCTGCACCAACAGGCCCCCTTTCCTCACTCACCTCCCCCCCTCCTCCCCCCTCTCCCCCGCAGCCGTCGGGCTCACGCGCGCACAAACACGCAGACGCACGCGGGGCTTTCGCGCCTGCTTTTCGGGCGGCGAGTAGCACGGAGCGGACCAACTTCCCGTCGCGTTTCTACGCGTTTGCGCCAGCAGGAGCCGGAGGGGGGAGGACGACGAGGAGGAGGCGGCGAGGCAACGAAGGGAGGAAGAAAGGAAAGGAAGGGAGGACGACTTTTAAAAGGGACAACACGCGGACGCGGAAGGCTGCCACGCGCGTTCCTCCCCTCGGCTGCGACCTAAAGCCCTTCCCCAGCCTCCGGGATGTCGGAGCGCGGAGGAGGGCTCCCCCGGACCGGGGGCGTCCCGTCGCCGCACATGCAGCCCTGCAAGCCGGTCAGCATCACCTCCAACCGGCCGGTCCACATGAACCTGTACGCCACCTGGGAGGTGGACCGCTCCTCGCCCAGCTGTGTGCCGAGGTATGCGCGCGCGCGGTGCATGACTTATCATTTTTGTGTGTGCGTGCGTGTGGGGGTGGATGCCTCCACAATGGGTGGAGAGGGAATGGACCACTGTAGCTTCCCTTTCGGGCCCTCGGGGACCCCCGATGGACGACTACCACTTCACCCGAATGGTCCTCCAGCACAAACGGTCACGACGCAGCTGTAACATCTGGCGCTGCGATGTATGTTGGTTCTGCAGAAGAAAGGGGGAAGAAGGTGTGGCGATGAGGGGGGTGATATCATTCGCCCTTGATCAAATGTTCCCAGGAGCCTTCACTGAAAGCTGTTGCGCGCGTACGTGCGGCAAGGTCAGGGCGTCCGTGACCTGTGAGGTCGTGAGTTAGACTCAAGGTCAAGGGTTAACACCCCCCCTTAACGCCCGCCCGTGTGTGAGCGCCAATGATAGAGATTTACTCTCCACAAACATTGCACTTTTCACCTGTTACACGCCGGCGTGTGAATCTGCACGCAACCGTCCAGATGTTTACTGCAAACAGTCCGCGTGCTGGTTAAAAGCTTCGCACACAGCTGGCGTTTTTTAATGCTGCTTTCCAAAACACCCCCCCCCCCCAAGAAGCAAAGCCCCCAGGGGATGTTTCGCCCGCCTCTCCGTGCTTTTGGCAATAAGCCGGCGAATAAACGGTGCTGCGTCCGTAGTTTGGAACAGCTGGCGTGAAAAAGCGCCCACTGTTCGCCAGCGGCGTCGTTCCAGCGGTTCCTTTCAGCCGCCGTCACGGTCCGCCGAGTGCATTTACGCTTTTACCGTTGCAGCGGCTTCGCGGAGCCAGAAAATAAAAAATAAAAAATCTGTGATTTGGAGGAGAAGCTCCGTCATCTCCGTCTGCGGGGACGTTTGCGACTAATCCGAGTCTCCCGCGGCCAGAAGGACCCGCGTCCTCCCGAGGCTCCGCTTACGGCCCGGCGATGCTTCGCATGAGCCTGTTGCTCAACGTGTGTCGCTGCAGGAAGCATCTGACCCCCCTTTTCTACCAGAGGTGTTGTTGCTCTAACCTCTTCCTGTCTGCACAAAACTCCACTCGGTGGGTGAACCAACGAGCCCCCAGCTGCCCTAATGTGTGGCCAAACCTGGAAAAATACCAAACACTTCCTGTTTTTTTTTTTTTTTTTGGTCTCGTTGGTGACGGCAAACATTCGAGAGCGAGAGATGACAATCGGCGCACAAGCGGCACGCTGCAGCCGAGTTTGAGTTTCAGCCACCAGGAAGCCAGAAATATCTGTTTTTAAAGAAGCTCCAGAGGAAGCAGGGACGCGTCAGAGGAGGCCCGCCGCCGTCCTCGTAAACCATCGCGTGTCTCCCCCCCCCGAGGTCGTGACCTCCCTCCCTCCCGCCTACGAGGGAGCGGTAAATCACGTCGGCGGCTGAAAACCGGCCTCTGCCGCATTCCGGTCCAGCGGGCCTCTGCTTAACCGAGGGAAAGGCTTCACCACTGCGTCTCCCGGAGGACGTCTCCCGGAGGACGTCTCCCGGAGGACGTCTCCCGGAGGACGTCGCCCGGCTGCGATCGCTCAAGACGATCACGAGACAAGCGATCGGGAACCGCAATCCGAGAGGCCGGGACCTTCCAAAGAGCTTCCCCCTTTTAGCTGTTTGTAATCCATCACATGTAAAGTAAATAAGGGAACGCGGCGGGGCGTTAAAAATAAATGCTCCTTGTGCTGCACGGCAACGAACGCCGCACGTGTCCTGAATTATGCATCGCGCGTGTTTTGTTTTCGACCCGTTTTGCGCCGCAACACAATAGTGGGACGACGCTCGTTACTCGCGTGTCAGCATTACATTACCGGCCCCCCCCTCAAAGAAAAACCCAGCTGCTGGACACACAAGTGGAAAGAAATTGAGACACACACACACACGGTGGTCATTAAGAGGCTCCGCCACTCGCCTCGCACACGCGATTGTCCGTGAGGTCTGAAGTTTCCTCCGTGTCTTGTTTACTGATAACGGGCCTCGAGCCTCGGGGGAGACGCGCGTGGCTCTTAACGATCTGTTTATCCAGCGGCTGTGGAAAGATTTCCAAAGCGAGCGTGTTCATGTTTTCATGAATGCAATTGAAAGAATTGATTAAAAGGAAGCTGCAGCTTCACAAAGCCGCCAACCCACTCAAAGCCGTTTTTATTGGCTTTATTATTTGAGCTGGCCGGTGGGTGGAATCCTGCACCGCGCCGATAGCAGGTCACCGTTTGAGGCCCTTTCCGTGTCCGATGTGCTACGGTGTCCAGTTAGTGCAAAGCAACAGCTGGATGATATCATGACCAAGCGCTTTTCCCACGCGTAATCTCCTTTGCAGCTCGTTGCTAAGCCGGATTCCTGGACGGGAGAAAAATGCAGGTTTTTCCACCCTGTGCATGTCGGGCGGGCGGGTGGGTGGTGTTCATATTGTGCACATGTCTACACACAAACACACACACACACACACACGTTGACCCGCAACACGCCCAGCTAAACCGCGTTGGGGTGTAAGCGACCCGACACCGGCTTCACCTCTGTGCTGCTTCTGTATCGCCGCGTAGTCCGATGCAAGTCTGTAATCCCCTCGAGCTCAGGTTACACACACACACACACACACACACACACACACACACACACACACACACTCACCGTCTCCCGGGCGACCGCAACACAAGCTCGTCACGCGCTGAGACGGGCCTCGGCGCTGCGCCCGCCAGCCCTTCGACTGTTGGGGGTCATTGGGCGGATGACGTCGTTCACGTGTGACACAATTGTGCGATTTCTGAATCGTGCTGTTCGACCGGATTGTTGTGTAGCTGATCACTTGGTGATCTGATCCAGCTTTCAACTTTTGGACCGCGGCTTGGCCGCCGGTTTCCGAGTGTGACTCTTTGCAACGACCAGCTCGGAAACGGAAGCACCGATTGGCCGATAGCCAGGAAGTGAATTCGATCCTCCATTCAGATGGCGGTTTCCTCTCCTTGGGTAGCGCGGCGCGAGGATGGCTCGCGTCCATGGCGGATCAGGCCGTGCTCATGTAATCGCTCCGACAAAGGGGCCGCCATATTGTGTGTGTGTGTGTGTGTGTGTGTGTGTGTGTGTGAGACCACCAAGAGTCCTCCTGTATGTGCGAGATTATTGTCATTGTCAGCTCGCACATACTTAATGAACACGCTCTTATTCTCAGCACATGCCTTTTTCTCGTGTCACACGCTGGTCACATGCTCGGGCCTGCAGGCCCGCACTAGGGGGGGGCAGATAGCGGCCCTGTGCTCGAGGTAAACAAGTGCAAACCAGCAGAAACACGATTAGCGAACTTGCCGAACACAACGCTGACGTGCACGTGGTGTTCCTCCTCCTCCTCCTCCCCTCCTCCTCCTCCTACTTGTTTTTTTGGCTCTTGAACTCTGCAACACTCGAACAAAACGAACCTCATTTTGTCTGGCACATGCTCTTTTGTTGTTGTTCACATGCGAGATAGACCGTGTTTGCTAAACGTGTGTGTTGACAGACGGCAGCAGGCCTCCGTGTGTCCTGTGGCTTTGGGAAGTAGAGCAAGACGGAGAGAGAAAGAGGTCGGCACAGATTGGACTATAAGAGGCCACTTTCATTCCTTCTTTTTAACCCTCGAGACGCCTGCGCCTCTTTTGTGTTGATTTGAATACTTGTATTATTAGCATTGTAGAGACTAAAATATGTTAGTTAGAGCAGCTTTAAATATTGCATCGTGGTGCAGTCGGCTCGGTCGGCCCATTGAACCGGCTCCCGTTCATCTCTGCTCGTCGTGTCCCGGCGGCGCTCCTCCCCGTCACCTCCCGCCGCTCCCCGACGGAGGTGGTGTGTTGTTGTGTTGCCGCGTTTTCACACCTTCAGGGCCCCGACTCGCGTGCGTTTACCATTGTCGTGTTTTGCAGCACTTGTGACATTGTCTCCGTCCTCTTGCACCTTGGAAACTGTGCGCGCGTGTGTGTGTGCGCGCGTGTGTGTGTGTGCGCGCGTGTGTGTGTGTGTGTGTGTGTGTGTGTGTGTGTGCTCTCTCTGTATGCTGCCTTTCATGGTGTGATTCTTATTGCAGCTGCTTCGTGCCCTGCTTGTGTGTGTGTGTGTGTGTGTGTGTGTGTGTGTGTGTGTGTGTGTGTCTGCGCACTTGCTGGTCTCATCTTGACAGCATTCTTTGCCGCACATTAAATCAAAGAGTGTGTGTCTGTGTGAGTGTGTGTGTGTGTTGGTTGGAGTGAGCTGCTCCTCTTGTGTTTCTGCCTGCCTTTATTACTGTAGAGTGCAAATGGCCTTGCCAACCCTGGCGACTTGCATTAAACATCGCTCCTCTGTGTGTGTGTGTGTGTGTGTGTGTGTGTGTGTGTGTGTGTGTGTGTGTGTGTGTGTGTGTGTGTGTGTGTATCCGTGGTTTCTTGCCTCGGGCGAAGTGTCGGCTCTCGTCAGCCGGGTTGACTGTAGCTCGCTTACAGAGGCACAGATACAAGAGGAGGAGGAGGAGGAGGAGGCGGCGATCCGGCGTCACCGCGGTGACCCAAAAGAGGACACGATGAACCTCGCCCCACATCGCCGATCTTGTCGTCGGGTACAAAGCGGCCCCTGATTTCCGTGTTGTTGTTGTGTTGTGCGGACGATCTCTATTGATCGCCGATCGGTCGGCGGCGGAGTGTGGCTTAGCGGTTGCCTCTCCACGGCTCTCAACATGGCCGCCGTTGCAGGCAGCC